>OMLP01045043.1:2145-17499 GCA_900302685.1 Spondyliosoma cantharus | reverse complement strand
GGATATATAACAATCAAGGTTTTATTTTATTTGTTGACTGACAGTTTTCTTTCCGCTGTGTTCCTTCAGATAAAAAATGATGACCAAACCATACGGAAAGAGTGCCGATATGAGCGAGCTGGTGAGCTCCCTTGGGTGGCTGGAGGAGGAGGAAGAGGGGGAGGGGGAGGAGGAGGAGGAGGAGATTGGACCAAATGGGGAAAACGCTCCCAAGAGGAGAGGCCCCAAGAAGAAGAAGATGACCAAAGCAAGGCAGGAGAGGTTTCGTGCCCGGCGAGTCAAAGCCAATGCCAGAGAACGTTCTCGTATGCACGGGCTGAACGATGCCCTGGAGAGTCTGCGCAGAGTGATGCCCTGCTACTCCAAGACACAGAAGCTGTCGAAGATTGAGACTCTACGGCTGGCCCGCAACTACATCTGGGCTCTGTCGGAGGTGCTTGAGAGCGGCCAGTCCCCAGAGAGCCATGGCTTTGTGGAGATGCTGTGTAAAGGTCTGTCTCAGCCTACCAGTAACCTCGTGGCCGGCTGCTTGCAGCTGGGACCCAGTCCGATGATGATCAACAAGCAGGAGGACAAGTGTGGAGGTCCGGGGGTCGGTGGTATGGGGGTTCAGGCTGGCCATCCCCTCAGCTACCCATCTCCAGGCCTTCCCAGCCCTCCCTACGGCTCCCTGGAGGCGTCCCACCTCCTCCATATGAAGGGATACAAGGGGCCGGTGTACGACAACCCCTCCCCTAACGAGTGTAGCAGCGGCACCCCACCATATGACGGGCCCCTCACTCCCCCTCTGAGCATCAGTGGCAACTTTGCCCTGAAGCAAGAGCCTTCTCCGCATGACTCAGAGAGGAACTACACACCCCACCCCGGCCACCATGCCCACTACCTCTCATCCCACCATTACCCCACTTCCACAACTGGCGGCCTAACAGGGGTGCCTCAGGGCCACCCACTGTTTCAGGCGTCACGCTATGAGCTTCCCCTAGATGTGGCCTTTGACTCCTTCGCTCCCTCTCACCTGATCACCTCTCAGATGGGCACCCTCTGAACAGTGATTTGCGGTTATTGACACTATAAAAGTGGCAGAAGAGAAGCACCACTCTTGAATGAACTGTAAAAAAACGATAGCTGTGGTTCAAACTGTATAGAAAAAAGAAACAACGATTTTGCATTTATGTTGTCTAGAACTCTGGGAGAGCACTGAATGCTCAGAGAGACTCAACACCTCAACTCAATCTACCTGATACAAACACGCACCCATAACTTTTAATATTTTATTTATTCTTTTTTTGTCATGATTTTATGTTGGTATTTGGATTATGATTTTTTTCTCAATAAGTTGCCCCCTCAGTTGTAACGAAACAGCAAACTAAATATTGTTTTCCCAAATTGGTTATGCTTAGACATCACACAGACTTCTGTGTAAGATCAGTGACTGAACAAAAACATTATAAAGTTTGTCAGAAGATCTGCATGTCTGCAAAAGAAATTGATCAGCCGACCTAAACGTAAAGTCTGCACTGAGGCCGACGACCAATGTTCCCCCTCGCCACAGGAAAAAGCAATGCATCTATTTATATCTGTATTTAATATTTATTTTGACAATGTCTCGTCCTTTTTTTATATTTTTCTCAGCACAGATTATGTTTCACTGTCTTCTCGGTTTGTTGTCAGTCACTGGCAGCTGTACTGTATTTAATTTATTTATTTGAGGTCTTTCAGGTACTTGTTCATTTGGTGTCACATTTTTTTGTCATACTGTACTGTTGTAAATATTTTGCTGTTTCGCACTTAATTGAATAAATATTCTTATATTATATGCTATTTCCATAGTAACAGTATTTGCCATGTGTTTTCTTGAGCTCTGCTGCCATCCAGTGCTTCAGTCACTGTTCAACAGGAGGTCTTGCAGTACAGCAGAGGGTACCATCACTGTAGAATATGACAAAGTGAATTTACGTAAGATAACAAGACTTTTTAGATGGTACGACTTCAATTTAATAAGTGTATATGCAGCCTTAACTCTTCAGTTCATGTTGAATATGAATAATTGAATGATTTATTGTTATTTATTATTACATGATCACATTGCACTTTCACTGTGGTAAGCATAGAGAAATTGAAGGTATTTTGATTAGTCCCTGCAATTTCACAACAAAATAATCCAGGTTAAATTCCAATTATTGTAATTATTTTTTAACAAGGTACACGATACTAACTCACATATGACACTCACTCATATCAAAGTTCCTTTTGCACACATTCAGCTTGAGGCATTTATTTGAATTAGTAGAAGGGCAGTGATAATGTGCAGGTTTCTAACAATTAGTGTAAGAACACCTCACTACTTTTGATATTAAGGCATTTTTTTATTGTTAAAGGAAAAAAACAAGCTAAAATTGAATGTCAGACTAAAGTAGTTTAATATTAAGTGATTCAGTTTCATGGGCAGACCGATATCAAACCCAAAGAAAATGAAGACTAACTTTCTGGGATAAAGGAGCACTTTGTGGCCCGGCTAATTGAGATCTGTTGCAGGATGTGACACACGCGCCTGTGTGTGTTTGTGCGTCCTTCAGCGCCGGGGGTGTCTATCAGGTCAGGCAGGAGGCTGTTGTGGGCCATGGGAAAACAGCTCTGGGGAACAGGTGAATGTGTCACAGAGGCCTTCTGAGTCTCTGCAATCCGCTTTCTCTTTCCCACATGTCCCATTTTCCCATGAAGCTCATGCCAAAACACTGTGGGGCGAGAGCTCATTTTAAAGAATCCATCCACATTAATCCAAAGCACCGGGCTTCTGTTCAGAGGCAGAGCACATGGATGAAAAATAATTAATCAAATATTTAGTTCAGGATCATAATAAAACCTTTCTGAATTGAAATTCCAGAATCAATGTAATAGAATAGGCAGTGTTGTGGTATCAACTGGCAAGGTTCCTAACATTAATATCACTACACTAACGGTTTTGACTTTAACGCTGGTGCTGAAGGACATGATGGCACTTGAATTTAACAAAGAAAGGGGGTGGCGGAGTGTAAAGATGAAGAGGTGCGACCAAGAGCTGGTGTGTTCGAGTGTGTTTATCATTGTGGTCCTTTAGGCAATTGTACGATGGGGAAGGTGCCTCAGAGGCTGTTGTCCAAGAGGACTTCCCCCCTCTTCAGCTACCTCTCCAAAAAGGTTTGTCTTTTCCAGTCCTGGCAACGGTGGAGAAAGGGTGAGGGAGAAAAAGGGAACGATTGTTTTACTGGGCGCCACTGGTCCATTGTGAACGCAGCCTGTTCTTTCTCTTGACCTGTGACCTGTATTGTTGTGGGGCTTCTCGTTCGGGGAGGGCAGACAGCTGGGGGAACTGCGGGAGGGCTGATGGACAGCTGGGCCAATTTGTGGAAGAGAGAGGGAGAGAAGAGCGTGAGGGCATGAGAGAGAGAGAGGGAGAGGGAGATGAGAGAGAGAGATGAGAGAGAGAGACGAGAGAGGGAAAGGGAAAGGGGAATTAGTGTGTCGGGGGGAAAGGGGAGAAAAGGAAAGAGAGGGAGAGGGCAGGAGAGGTGACGAGGTCCTTGCTCCTCATTCACAGAGTTTGTCTTCTCTGCTCCTGTGTGTCAGCCTCGGCCGAGGAATGACACATTGCTTCACACACAGGCAGACATTTGGCCTGTGAGAAAGTACTGGCAGAGTTTGCTGCCTGGCGCACACCCTCTTTGTGTCTTTGCTGTTTTGTTGCGGCAAAAAAAACGTGGGGGGCAGGGTATGTGGATTATCCTCCCTGAGTCCGAATACATGAGTGGGTGGATATAAAAATAATCCACGTAAATTAACTCTGGATACAAGATTACAAAACACAGAGATGCAGAACAGTATCTGGAGATTGGGGCATGACGATGGAGATGCAGCTACATGGAACAATTCACGAAGATCAAAAGAGATAAAGGCATGTTCAGTTTAAAACAAGTTTAGGTTTAGCTTTCATGTTTATTGGTGCAACTATTACCATCTGCTCTTAGTTGGTAATGTACCTTCTGCCATGTGGGCAATAAGAGGGCTACCTTGCTCTTTAATAGACACTAGCTCGGAAAGACCCAACTACAAGCCAATCGCTTTTCTGGCTTCATGCGCCACTTAGCAGCTTTCATAGGAGTGAATGGGGCTCTGGCTCCAGGACTGTAGCCAGGTTTTAATGTGACGTCCTTGGGCTAGCTGGTTTGCATGCTAACTTCAGTAGATATCTCTTCAACACTATACACAGGCATCCTTTAACATTAGGTGAAACATTTTATTTCTTCGGAGTCTGTTAAAGTGTTAGTAAATGTTTGAATGTTTCGAGCTAAAATTCAGACATATTGCCCTTTAAAGCAACACAATTCAGGGTAGTAAATTCAAGCAATCAAAATAACCCAAAGAAGGTTGCAGTAAGGTTACACAAAGATGAACATTTATCATGTATAGAATTATAAGAATAGATAAAATAAGAAAAAATCCTGACTCAGCAGTATTCTGAGTCCAGGATGCGAAGCCAGATTGAGTGTATCAAGTGGCTGTTATCTGTGATAACAGCATGAGGGTCTCCTAATGGGAAGGGAGCACATGCTCTGTAATGTCGCCTTGGCCGAGACGACCCGCAGCGGAGCGCGACCTGTAGCTCAATCCCTGGGGAGGGTGAGGTCATGTCAGACATCACCCCGCAGAGAATTAGTGGTTCTGCACTCCAACTCTTGATTCCTTAACTTCTGTGGACTGGATTGTATTTTTTAATTATGCAGGAAATGGCAACAACATCATGGCATAATATGATTTTATGCCAACATAAAGTAAACTTTAAGTTTAGTCACTTTGACAGAGGAATAAAAAGAAAAAAGAAAATCTGAGCTGAAACAGTTTGCTTGCTCTCCTTCCTTCTCACTCTCTTACGCATATTTTTGAGTTTCTGCGTGCAGCACACCTAATCCACTGGCCAAACAAGAGTGGCTCCCACTAAAATGAAAAGGTCCTGATCCATAGGAGCTAGATAGAGGGATAAAGCATTGTGATTAAGATTGTATTAATGGGGCCATAGGAGGCTGGAAGGCTTTAATCAGTGTCTGTGTGCCGGTAATCCCTCTGCCTTTAAGCTGGGGCGAACACAGTGATCCCCCCCCTCCTCTTGGGCCACAATGCGCATGCACACACATGCACACACACACGTCTCTGTGGGGAGCACGGGGATACGAGTGCCCAGGTTGAGAGGTGGGGCACCCTGAAAAAGAGACGCCCTAGACTTAGAGGAGCAGCTGGTGGAAGAAAGAGCGAGGAGATGGATGGAGAGAGATGTGGGAAAAGACAGAGGAAAACAATGGAAGATGGCAAGGCCGGCGTTATGAGAAGATGTAGGGACCAAAGAGGAGGAGGGGAATTGAAAATGACGATTGGGTTGGTCATGGTCAACATGGTGGAAGCGATTAAATAGAAATGAATAAAACTTTATGTTTTTCCGACCCAAAGATTGATTCTCTATGCTGACAACTCAGAGTTACTTACACGTAAGGAAAGTTAATATTAATACATGGCCAAAGAAAATGATAGCTTAAGTTGTTCCACCAATGCACGAGAGAAAGAAAAAAGGAGTTGTACATGGTAGGGGGAAGAAAGAGGGCAGTTGGGAACTCATTACCTACGGGAGTGGATGTAAAAGGTGACATTGTGCATGAGGACGAGGGGTGGGCCCTCTCCTCCCAGAGTTCTCCGAGAGTATTAGGGTGTAGGAGTTAAAGAGCTTCTAATGGGATCTGGATGCTGTCGTGTTTACCCTGCCCCCCCCCACCCTGCACGCCCACTGCATTGTGGAAGTTGCTGGGCTTTGGGACACCACAATGGGCTGAGTGTAGGGGACAGATGGAGGTCCCTTTGGAAGAGGGCACAAAAAAACAGCCAAGGTAGGAGGGCCTCGGTGTCAGAGAGCGAGCGAGCAGCCAGCATGCCCTCCTGCCACAGACGTGGGAGAACATTATAGAGGTGGAGGAGGGAGTGGAATAAAAGCTGAAAAGGGGGTTTTAGATTCTTCTTAATTATAATGCGAGGGAGAGTGTAACTTGGAGTGATCACGGATAGCTGTGCAGTGCAGGCCTCTTTGTGCACATGCCAGCCTTATAATAATTTATCCTGCTTTGTGCCTTCAGGAAGCCAAGAAGCCTTACAGCGAAAAAGAAGACGTATGTTTTTTGAATCCTTGGTGCTCAGATGTGATATGACGTTCATTTAGCCTTTGTTTATCAAGGGGTTAAACCAGGTCAGGCGAGAGGCTAAATACTGATGTCATTCGTGTGGGGAGCATCAGGGGAGAGGTGATAGATGCTGATGAGGAGCGAGGAGAAGCATTGGAGGAGGGTAGAGGGAGGTACCGGGCGCAAGAGCAACAGATGGGGCCTGATGGAAGGCTCAGGTTGTAAACTTTCTGTTGGTAACATCTGTCCGTTTGTCCATCTGCTACACTCGCTGTTTACAGTTTGTTTAGCACAAACTCATTAATTAGAAAAACTGCAGCGGACGCCACCGGTGCACCCTTTGTCCCAGCGTATTAATTAGATCAGAAGGAGAATCTAAGTGTAGTGGTGCAATGCGGGTTCCTGTTAGCCTAATGACTCATTTTAAAACACATTTTAATGGGGTTATAGTTATTATAAATCTGGGGTGATGGGGATGACATATGAAGCCAAAGCCCCTGCCTCAGCCGTGATCCAATCAAACCAACATTTTTGGACCATTCCCACACAGATAAGCCCATCTCCCACATCTGTGCCGCTCAGGGACAGAAGTCACGCCATGCCATTCTCTTTGTTTATTTTCTGGAGCACACAGAAATAAGTGGATTTACACGGGATGTGGGTATAAACTCTGATTAGAGTTACATTAGCAATTACTGTAAACAGGCTCCTTATAATCTGTGTACTTATGCAAATACCACCCCACTTACCTAAACTAACATCTCATTAATGAAATGTTTCTCCAGTGGAGGTTCCTCTCCACCCAAGAAAGCTATGTGTACCTAAAAATAAATACTTTCAGCCATGAAAGCAAAATATGATGATGAAGAATAAGCATCTTGGAAAAGCATCGATTTAAGATAAAAATGGAAGAATAACAGTTTCCTTGGAAATGTTATATCACCTATGCGCATATTACTTGTTTTTGGCTAAAAATATTCCCTCTTCAATTTATTCTGCAGTGAGCGGATAAAGGAGAATTAAGCAGCTGATCTGGGCTCAGTGGCCAGAGTGTTACATTAGACATTAATCCAGAACAGTGGAAGGCTGGAGAAGGGATAGCATCTTTTAATCCTGCACTCCATCCAGACAGGCCTCCCATCAGACGGACACAAACTGAGCCCAGCATCCTCCGTTTCTGCTCATACAAGACTTTAAAAATCTCAAGACTTCAGTCCAACTTATCATTAATCACTGTTAAACCTTCGTTCTTGCAATGCTAAAAGGAGAGCAGTGAAGCATTACAGTGTGACAGAGCCTTTTTGGAGTGTTTACTGCATGAGCACCTTTTTGCACAATTTCCATTGTCTGCTGCAGCATCCTCCAGTGTTTCCTAAATCTCAGCTCTCCTTACAAGGTTAGGCAAGTGTCCTGGTGAGCCCTCTCAGTGGACACTGTCCCCCTATATGTAACAGATGTTACTGGGGCAACAGTTGGTATTGAAGGGGAGGGGCTTCAGGCCATCTGTCCAGGGTCAAGTTTTGAAAAGGGCTCGTAGGGATGGTGGCACGTTCAGGAAAATGGTAAGTATTTGGTTGAAAAGAGGGAATATAGCCCGCATTGTAATCCTGCTCAATGTGCGCTTTCATTTCAGATTGCCTTTTGTGAAGGATTGAGTGTTGAGACTGGAAAACTGTGACATGGGGAAACTGCAGCTTTGGAGCAAAAGCACCATCTTGTGGTTAAAGACAATACTGCAAAGAAACTGTCATTCCACAAGACTTTATTGTTATTTTAAAAAAAAGTAAACACAAAGAAATATCGATAGGCCAAAATCAAGACCTTATATTTCATTCAAATAGAGTCCAACTGAGATTTAAGGTGATCGAGCGTCTGGTCTATGTCGTCCCGCAAACATGCCATCTTCTTATGACAAACCCTTCTCTAAGAAAAAAAAGGGAAAAAAAGAAGCAGAATGTGGAACAATCCCTGCTCAAGTATTCCAGCCAAACATCACTTACGGTAATTGCACACAATTTCAGCTGGAGGAGACCTTACATAAAAGACCTTCAGCCTTTCCTTTTCCATGAGATAAAATTCAGCCACGGTGAGCTCGGTGAAGTCTTTCTTCATGGTGAGGAATGCACAGTTAGGGGAGCGTTTCATATGTTCATACCTGGACAGAGAAAACACAGAGGGGCGGACACAATAATGTATGCAACACTGTGTCATCCAGCTCAATAAGGATACAAAGTTATGCAAAATCAACATATAACAAAAAGGTTTTAGCATTATGCTGTAGGTCAACTTTATGTGGCTGCCATGTTATCTTTTGGGTCCGTCCATGCCAACTCTGTGGTACCAGCTATGGTGAGGAGATGCCAAAAAATACTTTACTTCTAATCTAACTAAACTCCTAATTAAATACTCAACTCACAGAACATTTTCATATGGCAAAAACAAGCACTTCTACTTGCAACATGAAAAGTTATGCAATCCAAAACTTGTGTCATCATGTACAGTACAGTCAACTTTAACATAATTAAGAGTCATACACATATAACACCAGACATGCAACAGAAGGCTGGTTTTCACTACCCAAGGTAAATACTAATGTCCTTAAATGCACAGTATATCGAGCAATCAAAACTTTACAGTGGGATTTTTGCCTGTCATTGACTAAATCAACCCAGAAATCAATATTTAAAAGGAAATTAGGAAAATCATATTTTGAGGTTACTTTGCATAACATGGCTAATGTTTGATATTGGTGTTGACTGTAATGTTTTCTTTTGTGTGGACTATGTTTAATGTAGTTTTTTGTTTCCAATGTGATAATATATTCTATGTGCTTGCACCGTAATGCATAATATGTTTTTAAATGTTATATGCATGTTTTTCATTCTAATGTTTGTAACCCAGGAAGAGTAGCTGTGAATTAGGGCACAGCTAATGTGGATCTAAACAAATGATAAGAGAAATCAATAATAATTAAACTATAATAAATCAAAATGTCCAAGATCATGTAATGTATTTTTGTGGAAGAAAAAGAAAATTATTAAATTCTATTAAATTCACGAAACCTTGTTGAATCCTATGGCAAGAAATTGATATTGAACCCAAACAGCCAAAGGATAGTAGAATTCAACAACAACAAAAGAAACAATTTCTACATTAGTGTTCGCATCTAGAAGAGTGCCACAGATCCTTCTAAATAGTTAAAATGTTTCAAGTTGTTTTGAGCTGAAACATCTGTCCCTCTTTATTCAACATCATTTTAATCACGAGCCAGCCTTCAATGATTTGAGTTCAAATAAAAGCAAATAAAATAAATGATACAATTAAGCTCAGAGGGCCAAACTTCAAAAACAAAAAAAACAAACCTAGAATAAAATATTGGAGTGGAGCTACATGATCTTGCAAGGTCCCATTAATTTTCATGACATGAAGTAGGAGGTCCAAGGTGGTTGTTATGGAATGATCCTTTTCATTCTCTATAATAAAGAACTATATATCAAAATGTATCTTGTCATGGGTATGAGTCACACTCAGTTTGAAGTAAAACAGACATTAAGAAACTAATCTCTGAAGCTACTGTTCCCCCTTCAACCACTGGCATAATACTTTTCAGTGACTCAAAGCTTTATAGAGACTGGTGAGGTAAAGGCCTGAGGGGAGCTGCCTTGCTTTTCTTACCAGGGATCGTCATCTGGCTCCCAGCCCTCCAGCTCGATCAAACAGAAGAAACAGCAGGCAACATCTGGCTCGTTCTGACTAGGGCAGTGGACAAACCCGGCCCTCGCCATCTGTAAAAGACAAAATAAACAGCAACACATGCCGCAATGCCTTTAGTGTAGCTTTCCAACTACTGTAAATAAAAAAAATAAAAAAAACTTGGCAACAAAGATGACAAGATCAAATCAAGAACAACAGATGCCTCGCTGGAGGAGGATTAGTGTCACTGTAACCAGATGATGATCTCTTTGGGTGGTTTAAGAGTTGGTAACATGGCAGAGAGTGTGGCTCATTAAGTGAGGTGTCAGCAGCTCGTCCATCATGACAGGACGAGGGTGGGCACTGGACACCTGACGCAATGAAACTGAATCTGGCACCTGTTTAAGCACATCATGAGCTGTCAGAGCCTTGGATCAAAGCCTGTGGTATAAAATGGCTGCTCAAACAAGGTGGAGTGTACTGATAATTATTTTTATTAGTACTAAGTACACAGTGCAGCTAATAGCACTGCATTTTGTGAGTTATTGTAAAGTAGGCTGTATTTCTTAAGGGCAAGAGAGCTGTCTGACATATCCCACACGTCTGACCTCCTGCCGACCCTGTCTCACCCCTGTAAAAGTAGTTGGTGCCTTTTTTTCTTTAAGTATTTTACAATTCAAAAAGTGTTATCAAGACTTTACAGCCCTCTCACCTTCTCTGGTGTGCAGTTACACTCCTCTCTGAATGGCCAGTCCACAAAGCTTTGTTCACGCGACTCCTGAAGGTACATTTTATCATAGGAGTAAAACCTTGTTGTCAACACGTCTAAGCTGGCCATCTCTTCGGCAAAACCGGGCTCAGTTCCATTTAATTCACAGTGTGGTGGCTGATGTGTGCTGATGGCTCCTAGACAGCTCAACAGGTGTGTGTTCAATTTTGGCTGATTATGGTCTTCCCATGTCCAAGGTGGGCGGGGCAATGGTGTGCTGTGTGGTGTGACAAATACAAGTCTATCTATCTATCTATCTATCTATCTATCTATCTATCTATCTATCTATCTATCTATCTATCTCTGTGCTGCCGTATGTTTTGCATGTAGGAAAACACGCCTATACACTCTGTATGCACTGAAGCTTCCTTGCTACAGGCCCTCAACCTTAAGTTTGCTGTCTTCACGATTCAACATTAAAGGGGCTAAATGTAATATTTTAAGTTTGACATATTTTTAAATTAACTACAATCGTCAGCAGAATTTGAAGAGGTGACAGTTTTGACACTATGGCAAAGACTTCTATGTAATGTGTTGCACAGATATGCAGTAAATTTAGCATGCTAACCAGCTAGCTTCTCCGTGTCTTGTCTCAGAGGACCACTTTATAGCTCAGGAGATGCTAGAGAGTCACTGTCACATCCAGTCAGCCCTCAGTCCAACAAGACACGATGAAAAAGTAGTTCCCTGAGGGCTGGAAACTATGTTCAGCACCAAAGACGATTTTTTTTTTCTCATCACTGGTGTTGCTCTTCACTGCTGGAGACAGTTCCTGACAAATACATGTACATATATCACCTCTAATATGTTTTCTGCTTGTATGTTTCTGTTCTGATGCAGACTGGCAGGAAAGATGAAACAAGAAAGTAAAATTATACAACAGATATACACAGAAAATCTATCCTTTATACTTGCATTTCTAATCTTTATTTACTCTTAGAGTAAGTATTCTTTATTGCACACTACCCTTTTAGAAATGTCTCAAGAATGGCATCCAACCTGCATTTCACAGCTCAAATTTTGAGAAAGATCTCAGAAAAGATGTTTCTTTACTGAAAACCAAAGCTGAGCTGAAGATAATATGAGGTTTCAACAGTCTGAGTCAGACAAATCAAGACAGTGTATTAAAAAGCTTGTCTCATCTTGTACCATTTTCCCACTTCGTGCTCATTTCTTGGCTGAGCTGCAGTGGAGGGACTAATACACAAAGAGAAAAATTGTGGATTTTCTCTCACATCTCCCACATCTTAATCTTGTTAGTTGGGTATCTTTTCAGAGAGAAAACTACAGCTACTGAATACTCTCTCAAAGAACATATGGACAACATATGGACAGTGTTGTTTTAAGACAGGCTTGAAGAATGTGAACCTATTGACAATTTATCAATCCCCTGAAATATAATCCTTAAATAGAGTCATAAAGATATTTTGCATTTAAAAAAAAAAGAAGATGAATTTGAAACTGCTTTGAGTTACATCAGCCCTCGTGGAAAGTGGAGGAACTTACCTCCCCCTGGTGGCTGATGAGAGAAATGTAAGGATGCCGTTGTAGTAATGACTGAGCACATCCTCATTTCTCCTCTCCTGGTTGTTATGTGATGAATCACCCAAGAGGTTCTGTTAAAATCTGTGATGATTTCTCTTACATTGCTTTTTTCATGACATCTCAGAAACTGTGTTTTCAGTCAGTCATCAGTTTTTGTCTGCCACAAAAATGACTGGGCATTCTTATTGTAAGTTTTCAGTTTTTAAATACAGTTTGCAGGTGAGTTATTTTAAGCAAACAAAAACATAGTAGCTACGAAGTCAGCTGTCCAGTTTAATGGTTTTCACGATGTCAACTTTAGCGGCCTGTTTATTACTGTGAGAGACGGTGACAGTCGTGGTGTGCAGTGTGTCCCTGTAACACTACCCCTCAGGCTCCTGGGTGCTGAAATGTGCTTACAACTGTAAACTGCTGTCCTCTCCCCCTTCTAACCTTATCTTCCAGCAGAGAGCTCGAGGGAGCGCTGAGACGCAGTGTGCCTGCTTATAAGGCTGAGACTGTGAGATTTTTATCCACTCTAATAGTTGGCAGCCCCTTTGAAAGGTGATGCTGTGTAAGGGCTTATTGAAGAGCAGGGCCCTGAGTGAATTGGACATCTGACTGTACATTGGATGTCTTGTCACGGTTGTTCCAACTGGGCTGTGTGGTGGGTGGCTGCTTAGTGCAGACAGTGCAGAATAACGTCTACCTCTGAATTTAAGCATGTGTGTGTTACTGTTGTCACTCTGCATTTCTCCGCGGATTAAAATCTTTCGCTATTTCTGTCAACTTTCACTGTTTTTCGCAACAATACTGCAGCATAAGTGTACAGTTAATCAGTTTGCCCACCTTCACACCCACGTTTTGTGCTGAAATGGGTTTTCTAGCATGAAGCACCAGTAATAAAGTTGGTGTGGTTAAGGCCCATATTGGTTATTTACAGAGGTTTAAAATGTTGTACTTGTTACTTTCTCTCTGATAATGGGTGTTCCTTAAAGGCTAATTCCACCATTTTACACTTTAAAGTGTGTTTACAGGTATGACTGAAAAAGTAGTATAAAGCCTTTTGTTGCTCAAGAGGAAGCTGCATGTAATCTGATAATTTCCTCCAGGGATATCACTCAGTGGCTCAGATGCATTGTGGGTAATGTTGGCAGCAGGTTTTGCAGCAGGAGCTTATAGGTTTCACTCTAGTCTATGTGTGTACTTCCACTGACTCCGCTGTGTTGCGTATCTTCTCCTTTACGGCTCCGGTAGTGCGGACCCTTCCGTAGCAGATACGCAAGGCTCCTATTTCAGATGCCGCTAGCATGGCGCAGCAATTCAGCCGAATTCAGCACGGGGCAGGTACGAAATCACACACCAAAACAACACCATAACATCCGGATAATTTTCCAAATAAAACACACTGTGTTGACGTCAGCACATATATCTAAAAAATCCAAGCTCTTTTACTAATCCTTGTGTTTATAACACATTTGTATAACTCCGGTCATGTGACTCTTTAATTATCGCAGGAAATCCTCGGTCTCGCAGCTCCAGCTGTCCGGCTGTAATGCGCCGTGCTGCCCTCAAAACGGAGCTGGTGGGGGTTGCTGGACTACGGAGCACGGAGCGAAACCATACTGGAGCTGTTCTTCAATGCACATGAATCCAGTGGAATACCCGAATAACACTGTTGGACAAAAGGTTGAAAATCAGTACAGTAATACCAGCTATGTTGCCTTTTTTTTTTATTCCACGCATTCATCCTTTTCAAAATCTGGTGCCTACATAGCCCACAATGCAACATAACCACTTAGTGACATCACTGGAGGCAATTTATTAGATTACATGCAGCTTCCTCTGAAGCCAAAAAGGGTTTTATACTACATTTTCCACATGTGCAGTAGCACTACCCAAGACGAATAAACACTTTAAAATGAAAATTACAGGAGGTACCCTTTAATGAGAGTGAGTTTTGCTGTCTCTCACTGTTTTGACTGTTAGAGTTTGCCACACATTCGTTGACATTTCTCCTCCCTCTGTGTGCTGTATCTCATCTTTACTCCTCGTGCCTTTGCTGACATTTGATTCTTCCTGCACTCGTAGCCTCCCTGACTTCAACTCTCCTGCCTCTGATACAACTCACCCACACTTATTAAAGTCTGCCATGATTAGCTGCTGGAATCTCCTGCCCTAGCTTTGTTTTCACACAGGGCTGAGAGTGGCTGAGAGTGGCAGAGAGAGGGTGGGAGGGAGGAGGTAGGATGTAGAGAGGTGAAGGGGAGGTGATAGAGCCAATGTGTTTGTGGTCTCAGGTCTCACATGTCCTTTGCATTGCCGTCGTGGGCGTCAGGCTATATGTTGGAATCGTTTTTCGAATTGAAGTTGAGGATCTTTCCGGTTATTTTTCCTCCACCTGGAGAGCCCTGACTGGTTTCATGCTGGGAAGAATTTCGCAGGGGAAATAGTTGTTGCCCGTGTGTGCCTGTGTAGGTTTGGAGATTGACTCAGTGAGAGCAGCAGGAGGACCCGAGGTGCAATCAATGTGGAGCACAGGTAAGAAAGGAGCCCGTTACAATCTACTGCTGCTGTGTGTGTGTCTGCTCCCATTTAAAAGGATGCAGCACTGTCTCTGTTGGGAGCAAGAAATACATCTGCTTTGTTTCCATCTAGTGTATAGTCATTATTGTGTGAGTTTTGGGGCTATAAACACGATTAGCACAGAAATTACATCCAATGAGTAACTGGACAAACGTGTGTGTGTGTGTGTGTGTGTGTGTGTGTGTGCGTGTAAGCAATTGATCTTCAGGCTGAGTCTTCTTGGCTCAAATATATACAGTACATGTCCCTTTGGAGCTGACAAATGTCCTGACAGCTCCACCTGTCTTCTGCTGCCCTCACACCCGGACACATTAGGGTGAAGCTGATCTCGTCTTGTGTGTGTGTGTGTGTGTGTGTGTAGGCTTCCATGCTGTATGTATGTGTGTGTGTGTGTGTGTGTGTGTGTGTTTGTGTGTGTGTATGTGTGAAATAAACAAAGAGGAGGAGATTTGTCATGCTTACACTGATGGTTTTTATGATTTCACCTGTGTGAATATTCGTATATTAAGAGAGACATGTTTGGGTAATGTCATGGGTGTATTTTTGTGTGTATTTTTGCATGTGTATGTGTGTGTGTGTGTGTGT
>OMLP01045042.1:16755-29460 GCA_900302685.1 Spondyliosoma cantharus | reverse complement strand
TGCACTTGGACTTCCGGGTTCGCTTCGCCATCCAGCCGAAGGTCCCGGTCTTCTTCGATTCCGCTGTGAGTGCTTCTACATCTGCCACGACCGGCTGGTCGTTCACAGGACCATTGGGAGACCAAGCTCCATTTCCACTCCGGAGATCGGCTACGAAGCGTCTCGGATCACCCGCTACAAACATCAGCGGAGGCTCTGGGTTTTCCCTGTATCCTACCTGTTCACATCTGATTCTTTGTGTTTTGAATAAACGTTCCAAGCGTTATCTGTGTCTGGGTCTGCGTTTGGGTTCGATCCCTGTTGCTAACATGACACTTTTATGTATTCACAGACTGGAAATGCTTGCTTGCGCCTTGTGCAAGAGATGACACAGATGCAGGTAAGTCTTGCTATTTTTGAGATGGGTCATAATATGCATTACTACTTATTCTGCTCTCATTACAGTATTGTGTATTTTTGACAGGGGAAATCTGTTCACATAGTGGACCTGCATACCCGACTCGCATGGATTGGATGTGCTCATCATTCCTCTCCTCTTCCTGGATGACGGATCATTACCTTTTGTGTGTAAGTTTCATTTTAAGTATACATGAAGTGATGACTTCAGTGTACAGAATCCTATCAATTATTGTACTGGATTAACAAGGTTTTTAGTGACTGCATTTTGTTTGTTGTGCCAATTACTTTCAAAGCCCAATTTATTGTATAACATGCCTGAAATGCATATGTCCCCCAGGTTATGAAGCCTTTACAGAGAGATTCTGTATCTTGACTCTCTCTCTCACATGAAACAACAGGGTTTTGGACATGACGGTTATCAGTCTTTTAAGGCAATAGCTATGTTGCATTCAGCTGTTTGACTGTAGGTCAATGATGTTCCCTTGACTGTATTTCTCTGTTAAAAATAAAAAATTACAACTGAGATTGCATTCATTCCTGTTTTATGGCACTGTAAAATATTCAGATGGACTAAGAACATAATTCCAAATTTGCTGTACTTGATCTCATTCTGTGCCTCCAGTTGTAAATTTTCAGTAAACATACTGTTTTTGTTTATGTTGGTTCTTCAAAAGGCAGTCGCATTCCCCTGACTTGTCTACAATTGTATTGAAGTTGTCAGGCCGTCATTTAACAGATACTTGTGAACCACTACATTATAGAGATCTCGCAAAGCAGCTTGTTCCAGGCCCTTGGTTGGAGAAAACCGGAAAAGATACTGAGGTACATGTAGTTTTTAATTATATTGATTGTAATCATATATAATGAACAAAACATTTGATATTTTTCAATGTTATGGAATATAGTAATGACTGTGGTATCTTCATGATAATGGTAAGCACATAACCTTTTTAAATGTGCAGAAGTGATGAAGCCACAGTGTGAATGCTGTCACCAATAACATGTTTCAATCACAGTATGCCTGGTACCTTATCATGGATGCACCATGGAAAAATATAAACATGCAGTTTGTCATTGTGACAATGTTCTTCCTTTAGGATGACATGGCAGCTCTGCAGAGATGGTGGTGTGCAGTGCTAGTGGAAAACCTGCACCTGGAGGGGTGTCTGTCTGTCAGATTTTGACTTTTTTTTTTTTTTTCTACAGACATGGCAGGAGGTTTGCCCATTTTTCCAAGGAGGCAGAAAGCATGCTGAATGGTCTTCTTCCACCAGTCTTTAGACTAAAACGAAAAAGAGAGGTGAATTAAGTATATTATATTCTAAAAGGATATATGTTGATCACCATGACTGATTTCTAACAGTTTGACATGGTGTGTGTAATAAAATATATATATATATATACTTTCTTCAAAAGGACACAGCTGTTTCTAATGTTCAGGAGGGGGTGACAAGCCAAGGGGAGGACAAAAATGGAGAGGTTTGGGACATTATTTGTTTAAGGAGCTAATGTGGTTTTTCCAATTTTCAATAGTGGTAACCATGACATTACTAAAAGTTCATTCTATTATACATGTGGTCAACAGGAGCCAACACAGGATGATCAAATCATCAGGGATCAGTTACTTTAAGAGGCCATGCACAATCAACCTGGCTGAGTTGGTTAGTGTGTGATTTAGTTATTACTATCAAGCATGCTATCTAGTCTTCTTAATTTATATCGAGCATTTACTAAACATAACTCAATTTTAAAATGTTTACTTTTAGGACAATGGATCTAAGGAGAACATGAAAAGACTCGAGGTCAGTAAAAAGCCATCTAAGTGTTAGGAATTAGCTGCGCTTAGTATCATTTTAATAAGTGTTTTATGAAATTACAGGAAATGGTAGAGGCACAGGAGAAGCGGAAAAGGCAGTGTTCAGTGCTGATCAACTTCTTAACAGGGAACACTAAACTAAGACGCCACCTTGAGGTATCTATATAACACTAAATGCATTAGCAGTTATGGCATTCATTGCATGTCCATCTTAAAGCCTTTATCAGAAGATGATCAATCTCATGTAATTTTTAAGTGATGTTTATTTGCAGGCCATCATCACTGGCCATCTACATTCCATATGGGAAGGAAGAAAGGAGAGGGCCACCACCTACTTTGATGATGACACACAGCTTCATGAAGTGGTCTCTTTCCTATTTGGAATCCTTAAGGACACGCCAGGAGCGAGACAACCTCTAGATCATGTTGATGAGGAAAGCCCTCCAATCAGAAAGATTTCTGAAGCAGTTGTGAATGGTTGTTGTTGTAGATATTTAATAAAGATGAGCAGTTCTGGTCTCATAGTTTTCTTTTTCTCTTTGTATATAGAAAGGCCCTTTTGTGACTTTTTTTTTCTCTATAAATCTGGATTTTCATGAGAAACTAGACTCAAATTTTGTGATTGGTCAATGTCTTGTGGGTACATTTATTTAACACAAAATTCCTTCATTTGATTCTCTGATGTGCAGTTCCCTTGATGATACTCTGGATCTTTAAAAAGTAGGCTAAACCTGATCTAATGAACACACTTTTTCAAGTTACATCTATGTAATAAAAGGAAAACGTGTAGGCCAGGGGTCACCAACACGGTGCCCGCGGGCACCAGGTAGCCCCCAAGGACCACATGAGTAACCCTTCTAAAAATGAATATTGATGTTTCCCACCTTAAGTCATTGTTTATAATTATTGTGAGAAATCATTAACATGATCAGTGTCTTCACACAGATGAGTATCATTAATAATCGTATATAACTAAAGGCAAACTGAGCAAATTTGTTATTTCAGAAGAGTGTATCAAACTGGTAGCCCTTCGTATGACTCCGTACCCATGAAGTACCTCTCAGTTTCAAAAAGGTTGGTGACCCCTGATGTAGGCTATAATATCCATCTCTGTACATAGACTTCAGGAACACAGGAAAGATTAAGATGTTTGAGGTAATGGTAGCCTAAAGACCACGTTGAAATTACTCTTGTCAGTTTTACTATACGATTCATCAAAATTGGAAGTAGTTATTTATTTTGAAAAAAAAAGGCCACTTCCGGAAAAATGTAACTTCCGGTAATGCTACGTAAATGCTACGTCACTTCCGTCAAGCCAGAGGCTTCCGCTGGATAGTATTGGAAAAGTCGCTAAATCTAGCGAGAAAGTCGCCAAGTTGGCAACACTGCAGCTAACAGGAAGCAGGTCGAGTTTGTCTTCAAAATAAGAGCGTTACATTGCACCCCATTGGAGTTTAGACCTGGGTTCTTAGCGGGGGGCTTTTAATATGAAAGTTGAAAGCGTTAGCTTGCCGCTACAACAAGCTAGCTGTTAGATCCAGATCCAGCTGAGATCCAGGAGATCTCAGCGGCTTTCCAGTTGCTCATCTGGACGTCCGCGGATGAAGTCATGATCTGCAATGTCTATCCTATCCATCTTCACCGTAACATAACACCAGAGCACTACTGTTTACCCTCGCAGTCGCACCATGCCTGTTTAGAAGCGCAACATTGAAAAGGGTCCGGTCTGAAACAGTGTCGCGCGGCGCAGCATAGTGTTCCGAACGTTGTGTAATGAAATACACCGGTATGGCGGTATATTAAAAATTCATATCATAACGAAAATATACACCAGTATTCGGTGTGAACCGGTATACCGCCCAGCACTAAATGTGGGAAATAATAATTTCACAACAGTGGACAAGTACATCTGCTATGTCCTGGAGAGAATTTGGGTGGAAGAGTATAGTTCTTTAGTAGAGATCCAGCTCAAAGGATTTCTCTGGTAGCAAGTACATCCTGTTGGAGATCCTGTGGCGAGACTAAGGCAACGCATTTTCATGTGTTTTGGGACTGCCCAGTCATTTCAAAATATCGGAAAGAAATAAAATTGACCATGGAGAAAATCATGAAAATAGTGAGTCCATCAGAGTTCGTGACTTCATGTCTGGGATTAAGACCGGACACTGTGGAGGGGTCTGAAAACAAATATTTGTATAATATCCTATTACTAGTGAGTAAGAAAGCAATCACAAGGAAACGGTTGGTAAAAGATTCTCCTACAGTCGAGGACTGGATCAAAGTGGTTCAGAATGGAGAAGCTAACATTCATTCTCAAGCTTGAAAAAGATAAGTTTGAGAGTTACTGGAAAACCTGGATAAACTTTATAACAACTTTAAGACAAGATACTAGGTAATGTGATAAACCCCCCTAGTTTTTGACTCCACTCATCTGGTTAAATTTTCTTTCTTTGTTTCAGCATTTAGAGTTATACATGTATGCAGCAAACTTTCTTAGTTAATCTATAATTATTACCATTTGTGTTGTTGATTTTGCCATCGCAGTTATTATCACCCCATTATAAGATAGTGTTTGCAGGAAAAGTTATGAATGAGGAAAAGTACATGTGGAGCTGACAAATGTATTAATTTTACAGCTGTTATTGTCTATTTTATTTGCTGCTGTATATTTACCTATTTTATTAATTCTATTTTTATTTTTCTAGTTATCATTATCACTTCTTATGTTTTCGATTCTTAAGTTCCCTACGAGTTCAGAACTGGTATAGGAGTACTGTGATGGGAGAGAGTGTGGGTACTTTTGTAATGATGTGAATTTTTCTTTCTTGATTAGTGCCATGTATACAAACTAAAGAGCAACATGTATAAATAAAATGTATAACTTATTTTTCTTCAAATAAAAAGTTTAATAACAAAAACATGGGGGTAGACATTACCTTTTCTATGTTTAATAAGTTTGGTTCACAAGATATGAAGCAAAATACATAATTCAGATATAATGTAAAGTTAAAATGGCCTCCATGACCACCACTTTACATTTTTGCAATGGCTCGATCTCTGAAAATGCATATGTGTATTTTTCACATATAATCTGGACTATAGGTATATTTCAATAGTATTTATTTTAAATATCAAAAATCATTTAAAAACCATAAACATCTCACACACTGAATCAACAAAAATGCTTCAAATTATTTAAAACATGAAAATCATTCTACAGATATTGATAATTAATGAGGATATGCTACATGCAGTACTTGTGGTACCACACTTTAAAGATCAGGAACAAAGTGGAAACTATGGTTCCAAAATTAACCCAAAACTGACAGTAAATTCCCAGAAGACTAGTTTCTTCTCTTAACAAATTAACAATTGACTTTTGGCTATATCCATCCCTCCATTGTGATGTTATGGCGAGAGGACTGCATTAGGTATTTAAAGCCAACTCCTACTAGGCTAGAGATGGTCTGATAGTATTGCCGCTAATAGTAACATCTAGTCCACACAAATGTATCTTCTCACTAATGTGTGTACTACACAGTGAATTAGTTCAAACTAGAAGAATGCAGAAAGGCATAAATCAAGAAAACTCTGAAAACACACATTGTAAGTTTACAGTGTTTTTGCCCTGCAAATGGTACTATCTCAGAAATAAAGTAAAGTCATGAAAAAAATCCTGTAAATAGCATTACGAAATGTGCAGCCTTTAAGGTGTCATAAAATGTTTCGGACCCAAACGCACAAGGCCTTTAGTACTATCAATTTAATAACTCTGAAACATACACATTCTGTGCATTTGTTGGTTGTTTTGTGCTTTTTAATCTACAACTTACTCTATGCTGTTCTAAATATTTTTTTGTAAGAAAAGCACCATGACAAACCATACAAAACTTAAAAAAGGGAAGGGTGTTGTAGTTTTACTGATAGTTGTGCTTCTCAGCTCTCGCCATCTCCTTCATCCTCTTCCTGTTTGATGACTGGGGTTCCTGGAAACAGCAGGAAAAAAGGTCATGCCCTTAAATTTAAAGCAATGCCTTATTGCTATCATGTTTTTTTATGGTTTCAACATTTACAGGTCTGTAATTTCCTAGTATTTTCTAGTAAGTTTCCTGGAAAGAAATGTGTTTTTTATGAATCAACAGTGGAGAAAAAAGGAATTTCAATTAAACTGCCATATAAATGCCAGTTAAACCAAAGTAAATATCAATATTACCAAGGTGATTATGGTTTCACCCATTTGTTGGTTATTTTGTCAACAGGATTACACACAAAACAGCAAACAGATTTCCAAGAAACTTGGATGAAGGATGGTTCCCAAGCCAGAATATGGACCACATACATTTTTGGTGCATAACTGGAACAAAGGACGGATCCAGGAATTTTTACTGGAAAAGGGTTATAAACTGACTGGTATCTATGAGTGAGTACAATTAAAGGGGGTCCTAACAACACTTGGATTATTGGATGAGGCTTGACTGAATGAGATAGAAAGATAGAATGTAATTCTAATTATTCATTTAGTTAAGTTTAGTTTATTAGAGTTAATTGCCAAGAACCATGCACCAAAAAAAATGTTATACAAGGAGAAGAGATATATCGTATCATGTCTGTGCCTGTTGACAGATTTGATATTTCTTCAAATGAACTCAGCTGACTGACTCAAAGACTGAGGTTGTGCTGGCAATCAATTTAGATTAATTGAATAGAAGTTATTGAAACTTATTCATAAATAAGTGTAAGTAAAGTGTTTTTTGTATTTTTTTCAACATAACTTGAAGATGTAAGGGACAAGTTAGCAATTGGTTTAGTTATTTATTTATTATTTATTCATCAATGTTTTTCAGCATTGCTGCTGAAACACTCTTACCATCTAATTTCTTCAGATTTGGTAGTCTTTTAGAAGCTTCATCCATCCAGATTCCCTCAGTTGAATGCTTCTCCTCCAGAGGATTACCAACAAACACCAGGTCCACGAGGCAAGACAGGTCAGCTAGCCTCACAAACTCGCCTACACACACACAGTTAAGACAAAAATTTACCAACTTAAAGATTGTGAGAATAATCAACCTGAAGACATCATTGCTAAGACGTTACAAATATTCACTCAATTGAGCTTTTTAGCTTGTGTGACAACTTGGTCTGATAAGAATTTTCCTCACCAATAATATATAAAGAGGATACTTGCTTCCAGGAGAACATGCAACTTAAGTTTGCAGTGTCAGACAGTGGAAGAAATAAAAGGCTGATATAAACATAACTGCTGACATATTTATCCTTTACATTAAAACAAAAGGTGTTTACATTTCTGAAACAGGTCATGTAGCCTCATAAATGTTCTATGAAGCCATTAACAAACACAATGTTGTAATTTTGCAACCTAATTAGCCATGTCAATTTGGATATCAATTTGAATGTGGCTTACCCCATTCTTTGACCAGGTTGTTGGACATGTAGAGTACTTTGAGGTTCTTCATGCACTGGATTCCCTTCAGTTTCTCTATCAGGTTATAGGAGATCCACAACTCTTCTAATGTGTCCCCTACTGCCTCCTGCACACACACACACACATACACACACACACACACACACACAAACACAACACACACACACACACACACACACACACAATTGATGCAAAATAACATGCAATCAAATTATGTTTTTTAGAATATGTGTACACTGAAACACCTATAAGTTTAAACTGTTTTAAGAAAGAAGGAAAAATGGCAGACATCAGTAAAAAAGAAAATAAATATAGTAAAACAATTGGACAATCAAACTAGTAAGTGCTTATTCAGATTCATATGTAACTTACCAGTCCAGTGAGGGCCTTTATATTATTTCTTCCTAATGACAATATCCTCAAGTTCTCTGGAAGCACACAATACAAGATCACATTTATCCACCACCTTTACACCAGTTAACAGAGTGTGTTTATGTATTTGTGCAATCATTACTCACTCATGCCATTGAGATTGGTAATTTTCTCTATGCAGTTTGTGGACAGAGACAGCTTCCTGTGGAGGACACGGTACAATAACATATCAGGTATTTAAATGATTATATAGTAGCCTGGTTTAAAACATTGGTGATTAAACATACTACATCAGCTGCTTAGTTACTTGCTGTAACTAACTAACTAAGCAGCTGTAGATGTTTCAGAATTTAGTAGGAGTGAAAAAACATCTTGGAAACAGAGTTTAAAGGCAAACTACACAGTGACCTATTGGCTCAACTGTTAGATATTTGTGGGATCAAAACATAGCTCCTCTCAAGAGTTGGAAAAACACAGCCTCTTCTCAAAGGCTGAGAGGTTAGTACTTTGTGCACTGCCTTAAACATTTTCTTTACAAATATCTTCACAAATTTGACCAAAATCCTGACAATCATAATGAATATTTTTATTTGAAGATGCAGAGGAGTTTATTGCCAAGTTAAGTCTCTCAGGCACTGCTTCCTTTTGGACTTGATTATCTTATTCTGAACATAAGCATGTCATTGATAGAACTGATTGGGGACTGTACACAGCCTCGTAAGCAAAAAATGTACACAGGAGGAAAGATGACAGACAAGAGAGAAACCCAATCTATACTTTGTCAAATTTGGACCAATTCAGCCTGAAGTCTATAAATCTCAATTTCTAAATGTATCAAACCACTACAGTGGATCAAATGGTATGTATACATCCTAATCATGAGATCCATGTGTGTGGTTTGAAAAATGTACTTCATAGTTGAAAACCATGTACTAGGGGAAGCTAGCTGATCTGAAAGACATTCAATAAATGAGGAAAAACAGATCTATGCCTTAAAATAACTTCTTATGCTACCATATTTTGAAGCATACTAAACATATCAACCAATGTGTAAAAACTTGTTAAAATAAGCAATTATGTTAAGCAGTTGTGCGACAGAACTCACTCGCAGTTCATGAGTGCGGAGAGAGAAGCATCCATCTTCTCTATAGGAGGAACCTGACCGTACAGTTTAATGGCAGTAGCCTCACTCACTTTCTCCCCTGACTTCTCCTCCTGTACACACACACAAACACACACAGATCGAAATATGTAGTTACAACTATACTACAATAATCTAACTATAAATAAACTTCCAGTCGAGAATTCTACATATCTGTTTGAAGACTAATACAATTTCTATTACACAGTAATAATTCTCTGTGTGTTTTCAGCTGTCTGTCTGCCACTCACCCATTTGGTCAGTGCCTCTCTCACAGTGGTTGCTTTGGCCTAGAGACATTATCATCACATTCAATTAGACAGGGAGATTATGTTGTCAGTCATAAAATAGCAGATAGGTATTGTAGACATGATAGCAACGGTGCAACATTAAACACACGATTTATAGGCTGTAGCCTATAGCCCCTGTAATAGACACTGTCTTTATCATAATTTCCCTTTTACATGGCAGCAGGAAATACGCCAGCATATACAAAGACATCCATCAGCGCTGATATTTCCCAGCTATTTAAGCTAGGTTACACTAATTGGCATTTAGGGCCGGCTAACTAGCTAATTAAAGTTAGCTCATGTTAGCTTACAACGACAACAATGTTGTATGTAAGGTCTCCTAATATATCGAAGTCACT
Organism: Spondyliosoma cantharus; assembly: GCA_900302685.1. Classification (NCBI taxonomy): domain Eukaryota; kingdom Metazoa; phylum Chordata; class Actinopteri; order Spariformes; family Sparidae; genus Spondyliosoma; species Spondyliosoma cantharus. Next base: position 19,640 of record OMLP01045042.1, on the reverse strand, counting down.
GCATGTTTGTATAGGAGTTATAGTCTGGACAGTATAAATTATCTGATCAAATACAAAATATCAGTGAAAAATGAACCAATTATATAAACACTCACCATGTTGATGTCTAACGTTACCCTGGTTGCTATGGCACTGGAGGGTAGTCTACGAACAGCGCCTGCGCAGTGGGCTTGACCCGTTAAAACAATACTGCAGATCAACAAGAGAACAATAGGCTACTTTTGCTATAACTATTGTAGATACAACGCACCATAGACATATATACGTCTATGCTACGCACTCTTACCCATTACCACTATTTTATTTGACGATACATGCCACAAAGGAAAAATATTACGCAAGGAAAGAGGGATGAGACAGGCTAAAGTAAAGCACGTAATTGTCTCAGGAGGTATTTTGAACTTTAATTTTTAAGTGTTTCAAAATGTGTCTCTTCTTTACCTGACAACATGAAAGCAAATGTTTTAGATAATGACCATGACTTCCTATTTCTGTAAACCGCACGGAGGCAAGAATTTGGGTTATGAGACGTAAACTTGACTGCCATCCAGTGATAAAACTTTTGTATTGCATCATAATTACAGGGGATTAAAATAAAGGAGAGATTAGTACAATTGACTGAGACAGGTGTGCAGGAATATGAATGTACAAATTTTGTTATACATTTTGTACAAAAAGGTTGCATACGATTCACACATTTCTTCATAGTAGGTATTTATATGTATTTATTTAGAATAAATTAAGGTCAGTTCTTTACTGCATGGATTGTGCTGCCTTACATTATATGTCACATTAATGTATCAGAAATGCTGCAATATGCTTCAGCCTTTTATTTTCTTTGCATAAACCATTCCAAGTACACAAAATGAAATTCCAGCATTTGAAGTATTTCAATACAAACTATACATAGGTTATTCACTACTCGTAAGGGATAGCTACATATATAGAAAACAGCACTCACCCCTGTCTTCTGCATTTGGCCACAAGTTCTCATCCACATCACAACTTCCTTTGCCCCCTATTACAACACATGAGGAATAATCTTTTTGATTCCTGACACATCCCTGAAAATCTTCATCATTTTCATTCAGCATCTTTGCCTCCAACGAGGGCATCTGGCGGTTTGTTTTCTGGCGGTCTTAAATCTTCTCCCTCCATGACAGAATAGCTCTTTGGGGTTAAGGAATGTAGAGTATGCCAGCTGAATAATTTGACAATTGCTAATTTCTCACATATTGCACACATATTTGCTTTAAATAGCCATGACAAAAATTAAGAAAACATTTTGCAATAAATTCTTTTTTGTAGATATCTCTATAATGCCACGTAAGTAATGTATGCACAAGGTAGCTTCAACATTCTCATGTTAAAATGCCCTTCTCTGCCAAAGAGTCACTACATCCACATGACAGCTTACTGAGAATAGCTCTGACCTTTTAAAGCACCATATATTCAGTAGTAACCTATATTCTAATAATGTACCATATAATCCATTCTCAGGATTGCCTTCATTTAAGCAATAATTCTGACAGAGTAAATTATGTGTCCACAGAGAGCATGTTTATTTTATGCCCACTGATCCATCCGTTAGTAATTATAGTATGCTCTTAGTGTGTGTGCTTGTTGTGTGTGTGCGCTTGTGTACAACTGGTAGGCTCAGTCAGAGTTCTTTATGTATTATAATATAATTTATATAATAACATAAACACCTGATATATTAGAGATAAAGGTTCGTCTTATTTATACACTGTATTTGTTCATTACTTTTAAAATAACTGACGTTGTTTTGTGATCCGACAACCCTCTTGACTAGGCTTTGTCTTTTGTGCCTTCCCAAATGATTAAGCTATACTATTGTAAGAGAAATTGTTCATTTAACTATTTCTAATCTGCAACAACTGTGGTCACAGTTTGGTTATAGTCCCGAAGATATGTAAAAAAAAAAAAAAATCATTCACTTTTTCATAATGGTGCATATGTACAGTTTGGGGCCCTGAAATTTTCAAAAAAAAAAATGGAGCCATCGTACAATTGCCATGTGGCAGCCTTGGGGGCCATTTTATGTTCCATGACTGAATTATGTATTTTTCATCATATCTCCTGAACCAAACACGATAACACAGAAAACGCGATGTCTACCACTGTGTTTTGATGGTTAAGGATTTCAATGATACCATATATACTACACCATGAATTGTCGATGTTAACAGTTAATGGTACGTTGTGTTAACAAAATTAGATAGTCCGGGTGATATGTCAAAAAAACGTTTACTTCTTCATAGAAGCATGAAACTCCCAGATATATGGAGCCATTGCAAAAATGAGATAGTGGTCAATATAATGTAACCACAGTAAGTAGTTAGTGACTAATGATAACTGATAATAACTGTTATAATGATAAAAGTAAGAAATGAAGGGTAATCAAGTGTGAAGTGTCAGGCCTAGGTAAAATGGAGGACTCAGGTGCAGTCAGTGAACAGTGTTGACAGGCTTTTATTTTGATGGTCTTTTGTAAGCTCTTCAGAAAGGGGTGACAACACAACAGGCTGTGAAAATCTAGTCTCGCCAAAGCGTATGAGGACAAAACATTTACAGAAAGCAAGGAACAAAAAATCACTCTCGAAAGAGGAAAACACTACTCTGATCTAAAGATAAATAAGTCCACTATGAAAATCTTAACAAAAGACCACTCTGGAAATCTAATTAACAAAAGGTGCTCCAAAAGGGAGGAAACAAGAAAATAGGAATCAAAACTACTTCTAAGAACTAACCGAAAACGCTATCAAAATAAGGTCACTCTTCTTCAGAGGAATTACAAAAATACATAAAATACAAACTTGGCAATCGATTCAAGGTACTTGGACAAGGCTGGAGGTACTCGACAC
>OMLP01045042.1:0-11663 GCA_900302685.1 Spondyliosoma cantharus | reverse complement strand
AATGTTTACTCAATTACAGCTGGTATGTAGATTAGTGCTGGGACAGTCACTCCCTTGTTTCTCAGAAAGGTTAACGGAAATATATCGCCTAATCTGATAGTTTCCACCCCATTTTGAATGGAATTTGGTTTTGATTGTTTAATCAAGTTAGGAGAGACAACGGCAGCACACACACAGTGTGTGGTGCACAGAATCAGCTCGGTTCGTCGTAGTTCACCTCATTTTCTTTCTTATTAATTCAGGAACACTCACAGAGACGTCCACAGTCTTCTTTTCAGCCGGTTCCCACGGATACAGTATGAGCCCATTGTCTGACGCAGGATATTTGTTTTTCAACCAACAAAAAAACCCCATTTTTCAATTTCTCAGTGCATCGCCGTGCACAAAATATTCATCAGATGAACCAAAGCAGCTCTCCCATAATGAATGGCCAAAACACTGTTTGTTTACATGTGGTATCATTCGGTTAAAAGCCTCCCCTCAGATCAGTGTGACCTTTGAAAGAAAATGGCACCGCTCTGAGCGAGAGCAAGAGCATTTTTGGATGCAATATGGTCTATAATTATGCTCATATGACTTGGTTAATTTACTGCCGCATGTGATACATTTTCTTTTCATTTTCTGTGTGTGTTACTTTATAAAGGCAGCGCTTGTGCCTCTACAGAAGTGTCTGATGAAATAGATATCTTCCAGCCATGCTAGCAACATTGGCCAGAGTGCCAATTTCAGGCTGTCAGTCTACCTCTTTTGGTCCAGGCGGAAATATCTGAGCGAATATCTGATGGATTTTGATGAAATTTACAGAAAACATTCATGGTCGACAACAGATGAATACCAATGGCGTGGTGATGGTGATCCCTTCAAGCGGCAACAACAACAACAAAAAAATAATTCTAGTTGAAAACGTTCAAAAAGTAACAACAGAATTTGAAGTATTAGCAGTTTTAATGTTAAAATGTCTATGTATTGTTGAGGACATACCTACTGAAGTTAGAATGCTAACCAGCTAGAACCGCTCTTAAGCGCCTGTGCTAGCGGTGTAAGCACCCACAGTCCCCTGTTCCCTGCGCGGCTATTTGAGCTAACTACATTTACATTGACATTTAGGGCACACGGTGGCTGCCATGCAAGGTGCCGACCAGCACATCAGGAGCAGCTGTGGGTTCAGTGTCTTGTCCAAGGACACTTCGACATGCAGACCAGGGGAATCGAACCAGTGACCTTTTTACCTTCCGACCTTCCGATAACAAGACGCTGGCTCTACCCACGGGCGCCCAACTATATTTAGTTTCTCTGGTAATATGCTGGCCCCCATTAGCTTTTCTTATCAATTTGACTGGTGGCCACTTCTTACATATTGCACCTTTAAGCAGAATCAGGTGACAGCAGGGGCAACTGGCATATGGCTAACAGGGCTTAGCCCTCCCTACCTTTTACAGTAAAATGAAAAAATATTATTAAAAACCTTAGAACATTTTGTTTTAAATGTTGGTAGCACCTAAAGCAGCAACATCACCAAAAAGTGACAGAAAATACCCAGGATAATGTAATGTAATCTAAATGTATTCAGCCCAAGCACAGTAGTGTAAGCTTCCATTCACTTTTGATTGACAGGTGTCCTGACACGGCCCCTTCATATGCTGCCCATTTGGGCTAAATTAATTCAGCCCAAAGGCTGACCTTCGACTAATCACAGCGCAGTAGCAACAGTACAGTGACCTTCGACCAATCACAGTGCAGTAACCACTGTACAGTACAGTGAGGCTAGTTCGTAGTAGAGCGTGGAGAGCAGGAAGTGAGCAACTGTAGTATGGCGGGCGTTAGCATGAACAAAGTGGATTCGCTAGCCCACCCACCCAAAATCACCACCAGCCATGACTGGGTTACAGTATTAGTTTTGTCAGAGAGAAACCATGCCTCCCTGCATAACAACTAACAGCCACATAACGGCTCCAGTTTCAGCAAAGTCTGCCTTTAACCATGAGGATGTGTAATGGTTTACACGGCTGATTATGAGGGTAGAAAGACTGTGGGAACATGTGCAGACAGTAAAGATGCCTCTGTAAGGAGTGTGAAATCTTGACTTTCTCTGCTGCTTCACGGTATACATTCATCAAGGACAGTGCACTGACCTTATCTTAGGAGAGAAGTGTCCAGCATGGCACTGGTAGATTTAAATCATAGCCTTCCTCCAAAAAAAGATCAGCTCAGTTATCCACACAGTTGGCCTGGGAACAAACCTATTACTTCTACCAGTGTGTGTGGAGTGGTGCTTATCTACATGGTCAGATTCTTTATATAGAGCAGAATTCATCTCATCGTATCTGCCCAAAATCTGCAAATGTCACGGCCATTTCAGAAGTGCAGCAGAACATTTCTCAAAATAAGTCATTAGTTATGTGTAGACCCTTACAGTGTATGGTGTATCATGTCATAGCATTATTTATTATGTTTGTACATTTCTAGCCATGATTTTAAGGTTTTTGTATTGAGAAGAAAGATGTTAGTGTTCAACACAAGTTATTTTGTTAGAGGCTTTAAATATGTGCCAATAGAACAGTTTTATTTTTGTATGGCACTTTAGTAGGAAAGATGGTTTCCTGGCATCATCAAGTCCTTTTGATAATAGCTGCTTTCAGTCCAAAATGGCAGAGGCGTAGCTCTGTTACTTTCTGATGCTGAAATAGGACAACAGATTTGCTGTCACTTGTTACCGATGTAAGTTCTTTTGGCTCAGCTGTGCTTTGTGCCTAGTGCTAATTAGCAAAAGGTAGCAAGCTAACACTAATAAATCATGACACATGCTTTCACTGAACATTAGCTGCAAGCAGTCGAGCAGCATCACACACTGAGGGTGTGTGTTTCCATTTTTTGAGTTCAGTTCAGCCTCTGACTACACTCAGCACTCACCAAAGATCCTGGTTATTTCCTTCTGCTTTGCCTTTCCCCTTTACCCCTCTGTACAGTTCACCTCAAGTCAGCAGTCAAGAGGGGGATGAAGAGAGACTAGATAAAGTACATAAGACAGTGGAGGTCAGCGACACATTTCTGTGGCTCGCTCCTGCAGACTAGTTGAGAGCCGCGACTGAAAATTAAGCCATTTTTAGAACACAGAAGTTTAAAACATAAACTCTGAGTTCTCCTTACACTTGCCGGTAAGCGGCTCTCGATCATAGCAACCCTAGGTATGTATTCCTCCAGAAAAAGCTCTGGCTCTGTCCCTGGCTCTCTCTTCTAGAGCTCTGTGGCTATAAGCAGATGAGCAGAGGCTCTGCCCACCCAATCCTTAATGTCCAAGCATTATGATTCTACTTTGTAAACATACAGTGACTAGAGAGAAAAGGAGAGACACTGTAGGAAAATAATAAAAGGAACTAGATTGTCCGGTGAGTTCTGATAACAGTCAATGTGTCCATTGGTAGCTAGCTTTCAGCTAACATGTGTATAGTTGATATAGTATATATGTATATATCTATGACATTTGCACTGTACTCTAAATGCATATTTTCATGCTTCAAGTGACAAACAACACGATAACATGCATTGGCTTGCAAGCTTTGTCAAACGTTTCACGCTGCTGAACAGATCCTGAAGAGTCGCCGAGGACCTGAAGCCGTTAGCTGCTGTGATACTTTCACTGCATGGCAAGGTGACAAGTGGTATTCCAGGAGGCAGAGCGGGAAAGGGACACAGATGTCGAGCACGTCACATATAATATTCTATAATCATATATTCACTTCATACGCACATGCACACATACGCGCATTACTGTGAATACAACTCTCCTCTCCATGTTCAAACAGTATTTCCTATCTTCAGCCAGCCAAGTAAAACACCGAGCCATTCATTTCGCTCTCTCTGGTTCAGGCATAACTGCCCTAGCAAAACCACTTTAGCTCAGCTCATTTCACACTGACTATAAGCAAGCCCATGCAACTCATCTAAAAGAATAGAGGACAGCGAGGAAAACAGGCTCCATTTCAAGCCTGGCTGGTGTCGAGCTGATGATATGATTGTATGTGGGGATGTAGGCCCACACGGTGTACACAGTGAAACAGAGAATGGCCAATACCAATTTTTTCTTCACAATGGATCTACATAATTCATGATGTGCATTATGTGCATTGGAGGATTCTGAATACTGGCAAACCAAATTCTCATTAAATTAGTTATTCATGCTGTCAAATGGATGTGTCATGTTGTTACATGTGTTTGCACAGCTATCCGAAAGAGTTGACATTCACAAAACATCATTTCAACCGGCAGAAAACAACAATGTTAGTTCTATCAAGTAGAATTTAAAATGCACAGAAATATTACGAGAATGACTTATCAATAATTAACGACTGCAAACCAGAGACCAGTGGTAATGAACTTTTTCTGCAGGGCCCTCCTTTTCCAACACAATTTTCACATCGTCTGCCTTCTGCATACAGAATAGATTGAAATGTTCTCAATAATCCACAACTGCAATTTCAGTGTGACATCTTACTGAAAAGAACTACATGGTCACCTCCACAGTGGAACAATGGAAGTACAGAATGCATCTTCTCCAAATATTTACCGCGTAGCAGCATTCATTGCTTTCAACAGACTTTCTCAAAATTGTCTCTGAACAAAAAATGTCAAGTCCACGGGAACAAGAACATTTTTCTCTGCGAGAAATACAAGTCTTGTCCCACCATAAATTTCAGTGACTGGTGTCACTGGTGCTGTCTTGACCTGTTTCAGCTTCACACTGTCAGAAGCTAATACTTTGGGACACACAGCACACTGTGGTCTCTGTTCATTACCCATCATTGTACTGGTGAAGCCGCTTGGTTGAGATTCACGAACAAAGACCACGGCAACGAAGTTACACATGTAGAAGTGTATTTCATGTTATGGATGGAGATTTAAGATGATGTAGGAGGGATGGATTAAAGGTCTAGAGTGAGGGAAAGGGGTAAGGGTTCAGGGACGAAAGGATAAGGGGATGTAGAGTGAGGAGTTTGAGGAAGAGGCATCGAAAGGTAAGGGATAGAGGGATTAGAGAAAGGGATGATGGACAGTGTTGGTTAGCAGCATTGGGTGGGGTAGCCATCTCCTCGCACACTTGGATTTGTAACCGGATAATGCCCCCCCCAGTGGCTCCTGTATCCAAATGAGAAAGAAAAGGGGAGAGAATGAAGAAAAAGGGGTTTCGGGCGGTAGGGAAGCAAAAATTGAGTCAAAGGGGAAGGAAATAGATCAGGTGAGCTTGAAGACTCTTAGTGTAGAAATGGGATATGTTCTCTGCTCGCAAACCTCGTAATAAAACTGCATTAGTTGCCGCATTTGTATTTGTAAATTCATGGGCTGCTCTACCTGGGGGTCTTGTCACAGACTTGTCCATGCTTTACTTCTGGTGCAGAACCATGCTCCATTAATCTAGCCTTACCATGAGCCTTGAACATGCAATTATCTGAGATTCTTAACTAGCTCTGCTGTCCATACTCCAGGAGCTTCCCGTTTAATATGTTTAGCTGACACTAATAGCGATAGTAACCTTGTAACTTTTTCCATACTCAGACTTCATCACACGCCTGGTAAATAGTTTCCCATGATCTTCCCTGCCATCTTAACATCTTATCATAACATGAGAGAGACTGTAATGTAGTTCTATAAAAAAATGTACATGAAATTCTTGCATACACCAGTCTCAGTCTTCGTAAGAAAAGAGAGCACCTATGGATCCTTGCACATACACTTGTGTGTCAGCTCAGCTCATTAACGATGTGGACCCCCGAATATTTATATGCATTTACCTGTCTGATGTCATGTCCATGTATGTCAACAGAACGGTGCTCTCCAGTTCACCTGGGATCTTACAGAATGTGTTCGGTTTTATGTACATTAATGTGCAAGTGGTTTTCATTTCACAAGGCCACAGACCTGTCCACTCCAGCTATAATATACCACATACCACTATGTTCCACATACTGTGAATCCTTTTTTTTTTTTACACATAAATACTATGTCATACTCAGCACTATTCACAACATTTATTCATACATCTCTAAATTGTGATGATCCATTTCAGGAAACTTAATACGTTAAATAGTCTTACTTATGGGAGCTTTACAAATCTTCTTCTTTTTCTGCTTTTGCACCACCATTTGATCTGATAAACATATAAGGTTACTGCAATACTGCTACATATTCATCATTATTTACTGTGGCAACAAGAATTACCTTTGAAATAGTGGCTGTTATGCACCTTTAGGGTTCCACGTGAAGGTTTTGACCTCTAGCTGAGACAGCTCACAGAGTGGTGCCCTGTTTTGTTGATTACCGTGCACAAGCACATAGGCACATTCACACGTGCAAGCCAACAGGCAATTAAATCATTTCCTGCTTTCAGGTTCACATTATCCTGCTCATTTGACAGATAATGGCAGTAATGCAAAGAAGCTAAGCAATGTGCCAACAAAGAATAAGAAGATGTCTGCAAGCTGGCAGCCATGGATGTAAACAATGCAGATTAAAAGAAGGCTGCACAGAGTAAGTGGAGGGAAAACCAGATATTTTCAAGACAGGCCTTTCAGTTTTGTTACGAATATTAACTAGGAAACATTAGATTTTTCATCCGTTTGGAGAATTAATTGTATTTCTCTGTTAATGCAGTGTTTCTATTAAAAGCTTTTGAGCAATTCAAGGGGCATTATTCCTTTTGCCTCCCAGGAAGGATTTTATTTTTGAAAAATATGCAGGAATTGCAGATCAAGACTTAACAGTCTGAAATGTGGTCACAATTGATAAACGGATGAGTAAGAACAGTTTCTGGATGGATGATGGGACCAGTCTGTATTTGTTTGAAACTGAAGGTATATCAGCTACTATCTGAGTGCATTTCTTTATCGCCAGTATAACATAAGACAAACTACAATGATTTTCATACTCTTCAGAGATATACAGTTCTGTATACTTGCGTTTTTCAATCCTGGTCCTGTGGTCCACTGTCCTGCATGTTTTAGATGGTTCCTGCCCCAACACACCTGATTCAAATGAATGGGTCGTTACCAGGCTTCAGCGGAGCTTGATGACAAGCTGACATTGACACTGTCAAATGCAGGACTGATTCTCACCCCTCTTAAAAAGCCCACTTTGAAACAGTATGCCCAAACGGCACGAGGGACACCATCAACTCATTTCATTTTTATTTATTTTTTTAACGCGTCACACTCTGCTCACGACTTTGAACCCATCCAGATAAAATTAAAAGTGCCGCCCTCTCAGCCCTCCCCAGGTACTCCTCCGAAGAGCTTTTCAGCTAAAATTGCCACACTGATGTACTTTCCTAAAAACATATGTTAGAGATTAACTGTAATGAATGAGTGCCTCCCTCAAATTGAAATGCCCGGTTAAAAACACACCTCTCCGGCTTGTCGCTGCAGGACTTCGAGGACCCACAGGTGCGACGGGATTGGCTCCAGCTGGGCCTCATTTGCATATCTAATGCAATCAGGCACCTAATAGACCTGATTTTGTCCTGGGATCTCCAAAACACTCAAGACGCCAATCACATGTTTTTACCCGTCAGGTTCATGTACTGTATGAGCATCATGTGATTTCCTTCCTATAGGATTGGGGTCTGCGTGCTGTATGCGAAGGAATATTTGGATACATGTGCAAAAAGTGTTCTACGTGTGTCGGTGGAAGTCTAGGTGGTGTGCGTGTGTGTGTGTGTGTCAGTGGGACTCAAGCCACTTGAATATTCTCTCTGCTGTGTTTGGTCCCTATGTGACTACATTTATGCAAATCCAGCCTTTTTATATAAATTCCGACTATAATGTATGGAGATCTGGCACAGCACCATTTGAAAGCACTTTCAAAGCGGGGCTCCCCAAGGGCGTGAGAGTCTCTTCGTGTGTAAATGTGTGTTTGTTCGCGCTTGCATTTTTGTATGTGTGTGTGTCCTGTGTTTGTAGCGCGCTGAGCCCAGGGACATCAGCGATGCCACCACTGTCCCAGTTTCTCACATCCCTCTTAAAAAACATGTTGATTCAGACAAACCTCCTCTTCCTCCTCTGCTCCTCTCATCCCCCACGCTCCTCTTGGGATGAACTGGAGGAGACGTACAACTACAGCAGACGTTCATCACCCACAGCCAGGGTGTTTGATTTTCCACTTCCCTTCTCTTTTTCACTTTATTTTACTATTCCAAATCATCTCTTCCCCCAACTGACTTCGACAAGAATCTACGAGGAAGCTTGTCAATAGGAAACAGCTGGAGCAAGACGGTTTCTTGTGTGTTGTCTTAACTAGTCAACTGCACAGCGACTGCAGACTCCCAAGAGACTTAGCGGGTGTATCAACACACGGTGGTGGCCATCAAAAGTCCCCAATCTTGTTTTTTTTCAATCACACGTGCTGCAGTAGCTGCTGCAGCAGATTCTTCCTGGAGAGGTGATTAGGTAGCCGATGGGATAGTGTTATACTGTGTCTCAACTGACTTTCCTTAGGCTCGGACTGCTTCAAAGGCAGTCAGAAAAGAATCCTCAGAGGGAAATGATGGGACCAACAGCAGAGTACTGTCACTATACTGTAGAGCCCCACAGTGTTCGATATAAGATTCATTAAAAAAAAAAATTATATGAATAAATTGTGTACATCTTTACATTTTGAAATAACAGAACTGAACTCATTACTATATTATATTTCTATTTCCGATTTATTTCATGTCGCTCAAACAAAGCAACTGGCGTACTCAACTTCTTGTGAGTGTAATGGATGCTGACGCAAAACAACAAAATGGCAAAATGTCAGGACTCAAAAGTAAGGATGTTATATCTTTTAATAATGCACATGTTTTTGGTGTACAGTGAGAGTCCACGGATGGCAATGTAGGGGTGTGTATGGGGTACCTTCTACTTTGCTTGCTGTTAGTCACTGTTAACTTCGTTCTCCCAAACTATGTCAACTGATCAATGTTTGAGTGCAGCTTGAATGGGGACTGATGGGAAATGTGGGTGAAGGTGTGCCAGTGTCGCATCTTCAGTGTTGTATTTCACTGCTGGAAACATGGCCCTTGCAAAATAGTTTTGAAACTGGTGCTACATGAACAGAAAACTGAGAAACACAGCAGTGGGGTTCCCTTTTTGCTCAAAAGGTGGAGAACCTACAACAACTAGAACGGCTGTAACGATACAAGCTGGTTGACAAGCAGAGTTTCTGTTAAAAAGGTAAAACATTTGCATTTCCACCCAAGTGTCATGTTTCCATCACTCCAGAGCTGGAGCAGATAAACACATGTGAACTCCTGCAGACTCATTTGATGCAGGAATGAAAGCGCGATGTAGCCTTTCCCGCCGAAGACAAAAGCCAGATGTTAGATGTTGTGGGGTTTTTTTGTCCAGTGTGAAACGGGCAATGTCTATTTTGAAAACAGACAAGAATAGTCATGAATTTTTAAATGTAATAAAATCAAAAAAAGATTTGGCTTTGAATGGCCCTTTACAAAAGTAATTTCATCAAGTCATTTTTCACAGCAGTGGAGCTTTCACCAATCACCACCCCCCCCAACTTTCACAGGTACTGTGCCACGATTAATTCTTAAACGCACCAATCATTCTTGCCTCAGGTCTTTAAGGTGAGTCTTTACTGAATCACACAGACTGAGCTACAAATTCAAATAATATTGTTTGTAAACTATTTTTAAAAAAAGTAATGAAAGAAAACAAATGTATATGTGCTAGATTACATAAAGACTACAGACAAGACAGAACTGTCTGATATGAACAGCCATTTTTTTTTTTTTTTATAGCCATGTCATTATTCTTTGTCATTATTCTTTCTCACTCTCTTCTCCCACTTTTACCATCTCAAACCATCTCTTCTCCCAACTAACTTCCTAGTTGGTTAGCACGATGTGATTGAGATGTCAACTGGAAGGTCCTGCTACAGGTGAAATGTTATGTCATGTCAACTATAGAGGAGAATATCTCCGGGGACAGGCCACCAAAAATAGGGACGGTCCTTGGCAAATATGAGCGTCTGGTCACCCTAGTCTTGAGGTCAGTGCAACATGGCTTTGTTTACCGCACACCGCGGCACTCTACTGTTTTACATCGAGGAGTTCGTCGTCATACTTACGCTCCAGTTCTTCTTATCTGGTGGATCAACTGGCACAAACTTAGAAGTCTTATCATGAGTTGTTGTTTCAGACATGGCTTCATTCTCAGAGTTTGTGTCAACCAATAGAAGTACAGTTCTGGCTAAGAACCTGTTTGCCTGAGCAACAACAGAGAGTCTGTCTCTCCCTCTGATCTTTCAACAGAGTGTGTCTCTTCACATTAATAATGAGTGGTAAACCGGCAAAGGAGAGGTTAGCTCATGACTGTGTGTGCAGCTTCTTTTTGCTTTATTCACAATATCCTCGACATTGTTGTGGCTTGAGCTAGAGTTATCCGGTGGTAGTAGGCTATGTTTCACTTGTTTAAGAGGCAGTGGGTGACTGGGTGACAGACAGGTCAGGTGGTCAGCAATGATCAAACATGGGAAATCTGGACACAGCATCATAGATGGAGCCCCGTTCATTCCGAAAGATGTCTAGTGGCGCATGAAGCCAAAAAAGCTTGATGTCCTGGGTAAAGAATTATCTGGATATTCTGCGGCTAACTTCTAGTTTAGCCGGTTAACCTCACAAGGGATAGAATGATGTGAGTGGCTCTTCTAGACTTTCCAAATTTTACCAGACTGAATGGCTCACATTATGACAGTCAAACGAGTACTTTTCTTCCGACACTTTACAGTGGCCACAGTGCCTCACATGACGTTGTAATTACACTATCAAAAATCTGCTTTAAAGACCGGTCCTCGTCCGGGGGGCTGTGATGACTGGCGACAACACCACTTATGTGAAAATTACATGACGAAATGACTTGATAAGGGCCATTTCAAACCACAAATTTTAAATTCCTGAAAAATGTAATAAATTATTGGCTCATTTATTTATCTGCATTGATCTGATATTTATGTATCTCATTATTAAGCACTTTGTTGCTCCAGATGCAAGCGTAACACTAATGTTGTCAACACAGGTGCTATAGAAATAAGGATTATCAATTAAAATAAAGACTATTATAATGTTTTTTTGGTTTTGGCGTGAATATACTGGCTCATTACAGAGGTATGTCGTTTAAAAATGACAGGTGTAAGTACGGAATGACTTTACTGCTTCAAATCAAAGGGTGGTGCGTTTGATCAGTGAGAATTCTCCATAAACAAATATTCGCTCCAAAATGAAAGAGAATTCTCACTGTCCTGTGTTTCATCCTGGATTTTCTCTACCTTAAAACAAACTATGCAAATTTTCTTTAATCTTTTCTCTCTCTGCATGAAAGGAGGTCGGTATGTTTTTCGTTCAGAACGTTAACAGCTATCGTGGTGTTTTGATGGCCGGTTTAGCTCCTTTTGTCAGACAGCCGCTACAGAAACATTTTTCATCTAGATGATAGTTTGGAACAAAATTTCAGAGATAAGAACCTCTGTGTCTGAACTCACTGCCAGCCTCACTGTAAATCGATCTATATCCTGTGTTTGTGTGTGTGTGTGTGTGTGTGTGTGTGTGTGTGTGTGTGTGTGTGTGTGTGTGTGTGTGTGTGTGTGTGTGTGCGCGCGCATGTGCTTAAATGCTTGCTGAT
>OMLP01045041.1:0-11539 GCA_900302685.1 Spondyliosoma cantharus | reverse complement strand
GTTTTTGATGAGTGTTGTCTCTGAATGTGAGCTTTGAGGTAGTGCTGTGCGATATGGACAAAATTGTATATCATGATATAGCTAATTTTATATCCCGATAACGATATATATCCCTTGGGGTTCTGCTTCTGTATCCGCGTCTGATGTAACGTTACTAGTAATGTTATTTTCTTCTTCCATTGCGCTCTCCTCCGTCTCCGCCATGCTGCTTTGCCTCTGTTTACTCCCGAGCGACCAGCGCCGTAAACGAGTCCTTGCGGATGACGTAAAAATGCTACCACAAAGCAGTAGCGTTGCTGTAGTTACATTCGCCTTCATACAATGAACTTGTCTTGAACTCAAAATGTGGATATCCAACGGTCATTCCGACATTGAGTTGTGCTTTACACGGCGTATTAAATCACAACCGTAGTGTACGCTAGCGTTAGTGTAGCAACAGTGCTAAACAAGTAGCCTATACGCTAAAATTACGATATAAACAACAGAGGGTTATATCCTACGGTAGACGTTTTTATATCGCACCACGATATATATCGTAATATCGCACAGCTCTAGAACAAATCATAGCATTTATAGTATTTGTATTTTATTGCTGTTAAAATGTAGACTATATGAGGCAATTTAAACTATGTCTGGTGGTTGTTCTATATGAACGGAACACGGTAGTGAACGGAAATATTAAAGGTCAGTCTAGTCAGGTCTAGTGTAAACTCTGATATGATCTGTACATACAGATTTGATGTCATACATCTTATTACTCCAACAATGTGAATTTTCCCAATGAGTGGTCAATATAGTACATCTTATCTTATCTTACCAAGGATGCATTAGTTTTGTTTGTTAGCAAGAAATCTCAAAAACAAGTGGATAGGTTTAAGATTCATCGACAAATACAACAAAAATAGCTATCCTGCTTTTGTGTAATGATCAGTACAATGAGCCAGGTCAACATCCTAAATAATGAGTTATAAGCTCACCAGCATCAATCATCCATGTTGCAAACATGGTTCAAAGGAAGTTTGAGTGATTTTTTATCGACAAACAAAAGGAAAATTAATGAATATTTGAAAGAAGTGTTTCTCTATTCTAATTTGACTTCATTTCTACATGTCTGGGTCTGCTCTTCTCATGATTATCAAGTGTACACTGGAAACAAAGAAATCGCATGAATACATTTAATTATGTCATTAACGCCACAACAAAATAAAATTATAAATTAAGTCCATAGACTTACTACATGATGTCCCTTCCACACTAGTATCCACTGAATACAAAATACTAAGTGGAAAACAGAAGTAAACCACGATCAACAATTACTGAGGACTTTACAGGGAAAAGTGTCCTTACAAATATCATTTCCATCAGAGTCATTTTGAACAGAGAAATACTGACCCTTGAAATATCAGTCCAATGTTCTTTATGAAGTTTGGCCAATTAACCATTATCTGGTTGGTAATACCCTACCCACGACTTAGTTTTCATTTCTTTAACAAATCCAACCTACAGTCAGTTAAAATTTGCATGTAGTTGTTTTACTTACCAATGGAGTGTGGGTATTCCATCTGGAATTCCTCTTGATGGCTCCAACAACAGCCCCAATTTCACCCTGGATGATGTAGATATTCTTGTCCACCATGCTGTTTTTCTAAGAGAATTATACAAGAGATGGTTGGTTCTAGCATAAATTAAAGCCTCATAATTCTGTATTCATTTATAGTTCTTCTATATAACTGTATCATACAATATTATCATGTCTGTATATCATCGTTCAGAATTGAATTATAGATGATTACAAAATATTAAAATCTATCACAGTGTAAGATCTGAAATACCTATAAAATTACATCTATACTGACGGATTAAAGCCTCCAGTGGCAGTGAACTTTGTGGTTTCACTATGGGCAGACAGAGGAAATAACAAGAGATGATTCAGTAAATAAAAACAACCATTTTCCATTTTCTTCCTGTATACTCCTCATTGAAGCCTCCTTAAAAACCTTTTTGTCAATTGAATTTTTGATTTCAGTCAGCCTGGTAAAGGAGCTGTGCTGCTGATGGGACATCTGGTTCTGGGGACAGTGATGCTGTAATAAAGGTCAGCCTTCATGAGCATTTACAGACGATGATGTCATATGTCGGAAAAATGGTGCAAAGTTAAGGTTAAAAATAAATAAATAAATAAATGAATAAAAACAGAAAGAAACAAGGAATGTATTCTAAGCGATTGATAAACAATCCTTTAGACTTGATCTATCCAATGTGCAAATCTCAAACACTGCCAAAAGTCAGCGAAAATTAAGTTCCCAAGCTTAAAGTCAAACTATGAACTCTCACCCTCAAATTAATACAGAATCTAAGAACAGCAAATGTCCATGTGACAATACCTAAAACCAATATGGATAACCAAACAGAAGAGAAATGACATGCTGTTCATATTTGACAAGCAGCATAGCTCAAAGTGGCTGGATTAACCTTTTTTTCTCGTGTCATGAATGCTATGCTGAATAATGTTCTTACTTACAGGAAGATTCATGAGTGTGGTGACTTAGTTGTTGAAGCCATCTTATTCTAAATTCAGTGGGCAGCCTATTCAAAATATCCAGGAATATGGTACGAAAGGGAGAGGCTAGGGTGGAGGGACAGAGGGATAGGCTTATAACTGATAAGACTGTCATATAAATAGGTCTTCACTAGGGATGTACCTTCAGTGGGTCGGTCTTGGTCTCAATGAGTTTCTTACCTATAGTATTAGAATTCTCATTGTCCTGCCAATGAGAAACAATCTGTTTATTCTGATTAATATCACATTTCTCTAACGCCTGTTTTTGTTTTCTGTTCCCACAAACTACAAGCTGTGTCACTCTCTCACTCTCTATAGCCTCCTTCTCCTCCTTCTCCTCCTCCTCCTCCTCCTCCTCCTCACTTTTCAGGCTCCCTTCTGATGGACCACAGGACCCTGGGACCATCTCTCTCTCTCTCTCCTGGCTGCTGCTGCCTCACATATTGACAGATGTGGATCATCATACCCTGGATCATTGCTCTCCTCTGTTTTAGTCTTTTACTTTTACTCTCTGTATATCTGTACTTTTGTAAAATGTGCTGCCTCTTCACTCTGATCTCTCTGTCTATTACTAATTATCTTGTGTGGACTGGATCTCCAGGCGTCTCCTGGATCCACACACTTAACATATATAATATGAACTGTATCAGATATTCTGTCAATGCAAATTGTAAATTGTGAATTTTTTTGTCCTGTTCTGTACATGTGACATCTATTGCATGTCTGTCCTCTATGGCTCTTCCTGAGGTTTCTTCCATCTTTTCTCCTCCCGTTAAATGGGTTTTTGTTTCTTAATATGGCAAGTTTTTGCTAACTCAAATTGATAGTCTAAGGAGGGAGGATGTTGTTCACTGTACTGGTTGTAAAGCCCACTGAGGCAATGTGATTGTGATTTTGGGCTATATAATAAAACTGATTTGATTTTGATTGGATTAACCACAGGGCTCAACAAGGAGGATTGCCTGAATGGCTAGGAAAAGTGAAATGCAACAGCAGGCTGGTAAATCGTCCAACTCGCTTGCTAGACTGGCACTCACTTACTCACTCACAGGTAATGAGACAGTCTTGGGAAAAAAATAAAAACTGTATTACAATTTTAAATATGTAAGGATGTTGTCATACATCTATGACACACTGTATCCTTGTCCTCATTCATTAACTTAAAGATCAAACAACACTGAATTTATTGTTCTTTGTTGTCATTTGATTAACAAAAATTATCATTAAAAATATTAGTTTTGTAGTAGTAGTGTAACACTGTCCAGCCGAGCTAAGGAATGTTCAACTTATAATGTTGATTAATGCTTATTGTGTGTGACACTCAAATGTCCTCATTATGAAATTTTTCTAACAAACACTTTGTACTCATTCATATAGTAGAGCAGTGTTTTTCAGTCCTGTTCCTGGAGGCCTCCTGAACTGCATGAGTTTGATGCTTCTCTGTTCCAACACTCTTCATTCAAATGAATGGTCGTTATCAGTCTTCAGCAGAGTTTGATGATGACCTGATGTCTCTTTATACTACCTTCAAATGACAGCTCAGAGGCCAAAAGGCCCTCCCTACTGCTTAGAATAGTACCTGTCCAGATTTAATAGTGTTCATGGAAGAGTTTATTTTGGAAGGTGATCATTTTTTGTAGCACCTGTCTTTACATGATAAGAGCTTTTCTTGTGATGTTGGTGGCCAGGTTAGCGATTAGGAGCATGAATCAATGCATTCTGTCAGTAACCTCTTGACTTCCTGCACTGCTGTCAGATATCAGTGACAGCAGGTTGGTCACGTTGGTTTCTGATAAGGAACAGGTGGATGTCACAACACCACAACACCTCTCCCTGTAACTGGTCAGAAATACACAACGAGCCAAGACTCCAATCTAATCATGGTGAAACCCTCAATACATGCTGTTTGAATGCAACATACTGTAATAGTGTCATACACGAAAAGCAAGTGATACGAGCCAGTCTGAGCTGTAGGAAACTATTCGCTGTCAAATTAGATCCAACAAGACAGTAAGTTAATGTTAGCCTCTGCTCATGGGCAAAGCGAACAGGCTAGCTCTCCACCACAAGACTTTGAAAGACTTTCGTCTGGGACGTACAAAGACACCACGACACACGGAAACAACATATGACTACTATCCAGTACATATCCATCAACGCACTGAAGAGTTTACACGTTCCCTGCATTAACAAGACCAATTACCAGCCCATAAACCCGACAGCTAGCTAACTATCTAGCTCAACAAGCTAGTGTGTCACCCAGCTAAGGGTTGTTAGATATGTCTTCAGCGTTTGTCTTCTCGGACAACCTTCATTTCTCTCCATAATTCAATAAATGAAAACTGTTGTTGATAGGTATTCGAACACGCTTTTCTAGCTCTCTAGAAATACACATATTACCTGTGTGTGGCTGCTATTTCAAAGATGGAGTCCTGTTGTAGCTAATGCTAGCCTAGCCCGGCAAGCTAGCAGGCTAGCCGGCCAACAGTGAATGAAGAGGACCAAAGTTGAGTTTACTACGACAAAAAGGCAATCTAAAAGTTCCGGACATTCCACTGCATGATAACGTAATATTCCCAAGAACCGCTGATTAATTCACTGTTAAAGATAAATAAAGATGCTCCATAAGAGAATAAATGTAACTCCTCCCGCAGCCGTCAATCTAGTCTTGGTAAACACACTGACGTGGAAAAGCTCTGCAGTCTCAGCCTAGCATGAAGATGGAGTATTGATTGACAGGCTACTGAACCGATAATCTAAAGCGCGATACAGGGCTTTAAAATAATATATACTAGATATGGAATTGAAGTTAAAAGCGTATTAGCTCGTGTATTGTTTTCTTAATCATACAGGATGACAGGAAAGTTTTGAAACAGGAAATATCACTTTTGTGTTACAGATATACAAGGGTGGGACAAAGGTATCCGTAGTGGAGTAAGGTTGGTTGCGCCGAGTCGATGACGAAAACACGGTCTGTTTCTCCAATGAAGAGGCAGTCTCACACTGACCACTTACTATTGGTCTCAACGCAATTATTCTATTGTGCGGTTCTTGTGGCAATTGTGTCTCTTAATCCAGTCTAACTGAAAAGCCCCTAGGAGCATCTGCAGTACTAATGTTTAATAATTTAGGTTTTGTTGGAACCTAATACCTCCCTGCATCATCTATATGGTATTAATATAAGGGGGAGTATACCTATCCATCATATTTAGTCTTTTCCTGAGCTTTGGGTTGATCTTACCAGGAAAACATTTCTCTAAACTACCCTTTATATCATAAATCCTGGAGTTGGTCCATGAACTATTTGACAATTAACACGTGTGAATGATAAGAGCATGAATATTAAACACGGGGAGAAACTGTTTTGGGAAAATCCTAAAACAATCACAAGATCAGATAAATTAAATGAAAATAATATAAGGCCAATAACAAATTACATGTAAAAAGCTCAATGTATTCTAGCAATATGTCTGGTAAAAATGGCCTTTCAATCCCACAAGTTTGTTTAGAGCCACCTACTCGCTCAATGTGGTATAAATGATTACAGTAGATTTTTCCTCGGCAGAGATTATCTACTAAACTACAACAAACACATGAGCATATATTTTGGTTGAGTCGCCAGCCATAAACCTGTGGAGTACAGCTTTCAGGGTGCAGAGGAACTGCTATTAACCGCTTCTATCACTGGCTGCTCAAGTCCATGGTATGTACACTACTATGGCTCAGACCCACCTACATCTAGCTTTGAGTGACAGTGAACAGTCTGCTTGGCTTCAGCTCCGCTAAATCGAGTCACTGAAATTATAAAAATGATAATAATAAACTTTATTTATATAGCACTTTTTAAAAACACAGTTTACAAAGTGCTTTGACAAAAGAAAGCAGAAGGAAATAGAACAAACACATTAGTGTAAAATTGCAAAGGACAAATAAAATAAATGGCATTTACAGCTAAACAATTCGAAACAAATAACTGAAAAACAGAAATAATAATAATAATAAAGATGAATAAAATAAGAAAAATAAAGAGATGGAATAAATCAAATAGGTGAAATAAACAAAACAAAATAATTACAGTATTAAACGGTAGGAGCAAAAGCAAAAGGATGCCATCACATAAAGGTAAGTCTATAAAAAATGGGCTTAAGAATTGATTTAAAAGAAGTTAACAATCCTGCGAGCCTTATCTCCTCAGGCGGGGCGTTCCAAAGCCGATGGGCCCTGATGGCGAAGGCACAATCACCTTTAGTTTTTAGCCTCGACGGCCTGAGGATCTAGGCTGCGAGCTGGCTCGTAAGGAATTAAAATGTCTTTTAATTAAATGTCTGCTCTATAGGTCGGAGCCTGACACAAGAAGCCTTAAAAGTGATCTGTAAAATCTTAAAATCAATTCTAAAATGGACGGGGAGCCAATGAAGGGAAGCTGGGACTGAGGTAATGTGATGTTGTCTATTAAAACCAGTTATTCACCTCTGTGCCGTGGTTGGGGTGTTGGTGCGTTTGGAGAATTTAAAATGGAAATATCAGATGAATAATATGTCTCTCTGTGCGGTTAATTGGACCAACAGACCAGTGTGGAGGGACGAATGCCGGTGTGTTGGATTAAAAAGTGCTGCTGAGGCTCTGGAGGAGACAGTTGTGGGCAGAGCCCAGAGATTCTGGAGGAATAAACACTCAGAGTTGAGAAGAGGACATAGCCTAATGTTGTTTGAACTTTTTAAACTTTTTAAAAAGTTGATTTATCTTCGCTCTCTCACTTTTCAGTCTGTCTGCTGCAACAAGCTCCAGAGGTACCTTTATTGTTTATTTGACTGCTTAACAGAGGGGAAATATACTTTACAAGAAGATGGGTAAGAGAGAAGACACCGCAGAATACCAGTTAAACACAGTGTACAGTATAAAGTGCTACTTTTATCAGAGACAAAAGTGAACACAAACACAGACACATAAACCCTTGGTGCTGGTTGTTGCTTGTTAGTTTGTGGCTAATGTACAGTTAGGTATTCTGACTGTTTGGTGAGAACGACCTCAAGGTCAAACTCAGTTGACTAACTTGAATAAACACAAATGAATCTTGCGTTCAAACCCACTGGAATAATGTGAGGTGACATTCGCTTCTCTTGATGTATGTCCACAGGTCACTTGTTAGCATCAGCTTAGCTTCCAGATGGATGGGCTTGCTTAACTAACTAGGCTCATGTCAGCTCCACCCATGCTCCCATGTTCTGTCCACTATTTTATACAGTCAATGATCACAGCAGCAGACACATCTGTCATAGACTGAAAGCTGTTCAGACTGCACTTTGGCCTATCAGTAGGCTCAAACACAATGTATCTAAATCAGTGGCCCAACAATCAACCGTAAAGCAAAATATATGTGTTTTCTGTATAATGGGTGGGTGGAGTTTGGGGGGTGTAGGGGTCAATGCAAAGATTGCACAGCTAATACCACAATCTCTTATCTCTCTGCACAATCAGGAGGAGCCATTTGCTCTACACCGACACTCAGTATTGCTATGTGTATAAAGCATGTCGAAGCTGCTTGTGTCAGACCTCTGTTTGCTCATTGCAAAGTGTTTGATCACCTGCTGGATTTGTAATTGCAACATTTCGTCTGCAAATTTACGAACGTCGTTTTCCCAGCTGCAGATATGTCTGCAATAACAACACTTTTGTTCATACATTTTGTCATGCACTTGTATAAACAGTTGCAATGCAAGCATGTAATTACAAACTCATTTAATTGTAAATGTGTAAAGAAGCACCTTTACTTATCAAAGGAATAGTATAGTTCAGGGGTCACCAACACGGTGCCCGCGGGCACCAGGTAGCCCCCAAGGACCACATAAATAGCCCTCAGGCCTGTTCTAACAATGAAAATTGAATATTGATATTATCTGTTTCCCACCTTGTTAAGTCATTGTTGATAATTATCGTGAGAAATCATTAACATGATCAGTGTCTTCACATAGATGAGTATCATTAATCATTCAGTTATCATATATAACTAAAGGCAAACTGAGCAAATGTGTTATTTCAGAAGAGTGTATCAAACTGGTAGCCCTTCGTATGACTCAGTACCCATGAAGTAGCTCTCAGTTTCAAAAAGGTTGGCGACCCTTGGTATAGTTTTTGATCATCTTTAACAACCATCATGTTGTGCTGCCTATCCTCATTTGATCCACCATATTCCTGCTCTGTCCCTGTTCGGCTGCTTATGAAACAGCTGGATTTCTCTTGATTACATTTCCTTCATCCTAACTGAAAATATTTATGTAAGCTAGTCTTGGGCATGTGTCTGTTCATCATTAATTACAGACATGAGGAAAAGAGCATTAAGATTCCTTTCATTTTAAAATCCCATTTATTCAAAATCCTTCAGAGAAAACACCTAAGTGACACATTTACTGTACTTTGTCAGGTGAGGGAGCCTATGTCATATTGTGTGTCTGCTTTTTCATGTAGTGTAAGTTTATATCGTCCTGTCTGGTCGGAAGACAAAGAGTCAGCATTTTGGCTTTAGGAAACATACAAACATAAAACCAGACAATGTATTATGCTCTGTGTTCCAAAATGTTTGTGTCATATTTGGCAAGTATGTTCTTGTTTGAAAGATATGGAAGTGATTCATTGAGGCTTGTTTATCATGAGTTTCGCTAACATTCTTGGAGATAGTTTTGAGCAGCGCTTGAGGCCTGAGGCCATATCATTGCCATGAAAATGGACTGCAGTAGATGGGACCACTGCTTCTGGAAGTGTTTTCCCCAATTGCTTAGTCCTGTTTCAATGATACCTCCAATGCTATTGAACATAGAAACACAGGATTTTCCTTCATAATGGAAAAATGTGAATCCTATAGATTTGTGTTGTGGCCACTAGTTTTAATTATTTCAACTTTCTTTTTGAATAATGTTTTGTTCCCCAATGTACGTTGGCCAACAAGTGCAGACGCGTTGCAACTTAAGAAAAAAACGTGCAAATACACAAAACACATGCAAATAAGGAATACATCTTCATCAATTTGACAGCACATGTGGAGCATTAGGAAACACACTGAAAATACAAACAAAACAACCAAATACATAAATGAGCAACAGCTCAAGTTCAGAAAAATGTGTCAGTCGCAGCAGCAGTGATGAGAGACAAAAAAGACGGTCAGTCATGTCCAGTCATGCTGATCTTTGCCAAAGAGTAAAATGTGGAAGTTTAAAATGCTAGCTAAGTAAGTTTCTGCAAAAACATATGTTACAAATATGTTGGGGCGGGACATATGTTTTAATGTTGCAACTTTACGTGTGTTTAGGTTGAATTTTCAATTTTTCTCTTGTCACATGCTGTGCTTATGTTCCTTTGCTTAGGCACAACAACCACTTGGTAAGGGTTAGAGTAACATCATTGTAACGGTTGGAAATGTTGCAAGTCTCCTGAAATTAATCAACTCCTTTCCTGTCCGTAGGCTTGTCCATTACCTTTTTATCAGAGAACCAATTTTTTTCTGATTTAGTTGCTCATCCTTCGCAAATGGCAGATTTTCCTGCTGTAAGAAGGGCTCCAAATGAGAGCAATTAATCAAGTCAAAATTATTTGGACTTCTAAACCGGAGCTTCCAGTCTTTATGCTAAATTAGACTTCTTCCATTATAGATCATATACTCACCCCAGGTTGCTAATACCAACAAATTCATAGGAATAAATAGGACACGATTGGAGGTAGATAGAGCCCTGATCTCTCCCCACAAATAAAAAAAAAATCTACAACTACAATTATAATAATATTGTTAAGATGAGCCTGACCTCCAGAATGCTATAAAACAGTTTATCAGTGCTGGCACACAGCGTGGGCTCCCTTTCACACACCAGGTGCTCAGAAAAACAAATACACCTGTGTTCCAGTTTTGGTCATTTTCATACCCAACCTGCTCTGCAAGCGTTACAGTTCCAGTATCACAAGCAAAGTTCACTGAAAGATGACAAACCTTTGCGTTGTGCACACCAACATCATATCTCAAAGCCCACAGAGCTGTAAGAATGTGTCAATACTATTCAAATAAATGTGATTCATAGCCTTCTTTCAACCAGTGCACAACGTAACTTAAGGATGATTATTCTCTCTACATTTCTACTAGTACAACTTATACTGCTCTTCAAGTGAAAGTCTTTCTTGGTAACATTATAAAAAAGATATAGGAAATAGGAAGAGAAGGCTCCAGGTCTGCAGCTAAATTGCTAATGTTTAACAGGTACAGTGTTTGCCATTTCTATTTTAGTGTGTTAGGATAATAACTTGTGCCCGTTATGCTTGGTGACATTGATCCGAAGGGATGATGAACACAAATATGGTATGTTTGTATTTCAAGGTGTAATTACAAGCCTTTATTTAGCCCATAACTTGTTTGTATAGGTTATCAAAAAAACTTGTTACCCTCGCCATGGATATGTTTTAGGTCCACTTTGCTTTTCTGCTTGTCTTGACAGGATTACAAAAAAATACTTGTGGAAGGGTTTAGCATGGGCCAAGAATTTTTTCTTTTTTTTCAGTGGATCCGAATGATGAAGCAGATATACCAATAGTGGTTAAATCATATCCATCCATCCATCCATCCATCCATTATCTTCCGCTTATCCGGGGCCGGGTCGCGGGGGCAGCTGTCTGAGCAGGGACGCCCAGACTTCCCTCTCCCCGGACACTTCCTCCAGCTCCTCCAGGAGGATCCCAAGGCGTTCCCAGGCCATCCGGGTGACATAGTCACTCCAGCGTGTCCTGGGTCTTCCTCGGGGTCTCCTCCTCCCGGTGGGGCATGCCTGGAACACCTCCCGAGGGAGGCGTCCAGGGGGCATCCGATACAGATGCCCGAGCCACCTCAGCTGGCTCCTCTCGATGTGGAGGAGCAGCGGCTCTACTCCGAGCTCCTCCCGGGTGACGGAGCTCCTCTCCCTATCTCTAAGGGTGCGCCCCGCCACCGTGCGGAGGAAACTCATT
>OMLP01045038.1:0-21658 GCA_900302685.1 Spondyliosoma cantharus | reverse complement strand
CTCTGTGTTACTGCTATTTATGGTTGGCCAGCCATAAAAGTGTCTCCTCCAGCTCCTCTCTCCTCCATTTATACAATCATCCAGTCCAGCAGTGCACCTAACAGTCCTCACTGCAGCAGTGTGGAGGACGAGCAGCACAGCTACGGCACTCCGCTCCACACCTGCTCGGCACCACGTCCAGACACCATCTACACTTTCAAGACTGAAACCACTGGAGAGCAACAAGCACAAAACAAAAGCCTCTCAAAGGAATTTTCCCATAAAGCCCCATCTATAAAAATGTCGGGACGGTGTGTAAAACGTAAATAAGACATAATGTGACCGCTGAAGATGAACTGTGTTTGCCTGCAACAAATGTAGCATGTAGTAATCTCCTTTACACAATCAGGTGTTCACAAAGTGTTGAACCTCGCCCCATCCTTGCTTCTGAACATCTCCTTAGAGGATGCCCCTTACATACCCAATCATGATACTATCACCTGTTACCAATGCACCTGTTTACCTGTGGAATGTTCCAAACAGGTGTTTTTTACTTGCTTGAAATGTGCTGCTGGCATCAGATTCTGGATTAGACTGCCACTGAGTAAAACGCATACCTCTGCCAAGGCCCAACTAATCCATTATTGAATAAGCCATTTTTTGATTTCACCAGATCTGGATTTTTATTTGGATCCCCATGAAATTGTTCTCACACAGACCAGCCACCTAAATATGCCAATATTCATGTAGATCCATGTGTTATTCCCTGAGAATGTTGAAGAATGTTGACAAAAGAAAGTGAGGGAAAATTCCTGGATACGTCCCTTTATCCAGATCCACACCGAAAGTGAATGGGGCCTGTTCTGGGCTGAGGCCCATTGTCGATCTAAATTTGGTGGCAATCTGTTCAGTAGTTTTTGCGTAATCCTGCTGACAAACCAACCAACACAGGTAATAGGCACATAATTACAAAAAACAATTAAGTTGATGAAATAATACATGAAATATATCATCTTTGTACTATTTTCAGTGGAATATATGTCAAAATAGGAATTGCAAATTATTACATCACATTTTATTCATGTCCTTGTGCAGGGACCAAACAAACATCCTGGATTTGACAACTCCCTGTAGTTCATAGAGGACTGGTTATAGCGGCACAAAATCAACAAAATAAATGGTTGATTTTACATTTGAGTTTACGTATGGATTAAATGACCGTGATACTGTTCGTAACAGTGAGCTGTTGCTGATAAACTTAGTTTTTTAACTTTGGACATAGAAAGGCTACTGTAGCTGTTTCCCCAATCCCATTCTTCAATACACTTGCCAACATGTTTTTTTTATATATTTAAACTTAAACAATTTACACTTTAAATAGTGTTTATAGGGAAGTGCTACTGCATATGTGAAAAAATGTTGTAAAGCTTGTTGTGGCTCCAGAGGAAGCTGCATATAATCTGATAAACTGGCTCCAGTGATGTTCCTCTTTGGCTACGTTGCATTATGGGTAATGAAGTCACCGGGTTTTGAAACTGAAGAAGAATGTGTGGAATAAAATGTCCGGTTGCAAACACAACACACAAGTCTGACAGAGCTCCTTTAAGCAAACATTTCAGAATCAACTAAGTTGGATGTCAACAAATTGAATGTCTACAGAATGTGAATAAACTGTATGGGAGACTACATTGTTGGTAATAAAGAATAATATCAACCATAACTTCAGGAAAAGTTCAGGTCAAAATACAGAGCTACAAATAATAATAGAATAAATAATAGATACAGCTCCTGCTTTTTAGACGTCTGGAGTGGATCTAAGCCTTAAAAAGTCAGCCACTCGGTTCTTCTCTTCCCCCTTTAATCCACCCTCAACATCACCGGCACTGCCCACCTGCTTAAAATCATATCTTACAAACAGACAACAGTTTTTATCTGTCACAAGGCGTCCCCCAGGGTTCGGTGCTTGGTCTGCTCCTCTTCATTCTCTACATGCTTCCCCTTGGCAACATCATATGCATTCATGGTCTCCGCTTCCACTGTTATGCTGATGATTTCCAACTCTACATCTCCACCGAATCCATCACCACTGCCACTCACTGCACACTCAGCAACTGCGTCACTGAAATAAAATCCTGTCCACCCTGACTCAGAGACACTCTGACAATGAAGAGTGGCTCCGGAGGATGAGTGACCACAAGAGGAACAGCAGATGACAGAGAAAGGGGCCGAAGAGGTCATTGAGGTAGAGTAAGGCTGGTCTTACACGAAATGCAGTGGGACTCATCCTAACGTCAGAAAATTGACTGTTCAGTGGTCCGGACAACCAAGAAGTAAACCAAGAAGTTTTTTTGACTGAAGAGGTGCCCCTTTGGTCTGGTATCTACGTTTATTATAAATCTGTGGTCATGCACTGGATTTTCACGAAGAGACAGTGTCTGTGGGGAGTTAATTTCTTATTTTAGGTTTTTATGATTGTCACGGACTGAACACAGGGACATTTGAAAAAATGTTACTGTTTCATGAATATTTTGATGCTTTTGAGGCTCTCTGTAACTGTGCTGGAGTGATACATACAGACCCAATGACCCAGACCTCAAGGAGGAAGGATGTCAAGAAAGATGAGGAACAGAACTGAGAAACCACACCTTTTCCCACTAACCACAGATTTTGCATCCTCGTCTTTGTGTGTTAAACCTTTCAAGAGTCATAAGCCCCATTCACACCGCCTTTTCAAGGTGGGAATCTTGCAATGATATTCCGCCTTGCTGTCTGTATGAAAGTTATGGTGGAGGAATGGGGGGACAGTTTTGTTCCACCTTTGATCCCCCAGTGGAGGTAGTAAGAGAGCAGCAGCAGACGAGAGATGATCTTTGTGTGAAAGTGTAAGCCAGCAGTGCTGGACAGGGGTGTGTCGGTCTGATGGCATTAAGTTCGACAACAGATTGTTCGCTTATCAGACACAAGACAAATTATGGCACTCTAAGTCTGCTTTAAAATCTGCTTATTTAGAGGATACCACACTGATGAGCTTTGGTAATAACTAACTTACTTCTGATTTGACTTATATTATCATTCATTATTTAAGATATGCTTCGTTGTTACATAATCTTAATATACATATATTAAAATGTTTTTTTGTTATGTTACTTGTTACTCTGTCATTTGATCAATTCATCTTACAAGCTCTTAGTGCTTCCATTGGCTCTTACATGTTGCATATATTGACTAAAGGAACGAGTGAGTCCAATTTGCCAGTGCGTATAATTCAAATTTTAAGCAGTCAAATCAATTCAATTACTACCCTTTAAGTAGAGGCCAGTTCTCTTCCCAAACAAAGTAATTAATTAGTAATCAGTAAAAGAGCACCAAGGATGCTCTTTGTTCCAAAACACGCACTCAGACTACAAAACTTTTTCAGCATGTTCTGCCCTCTCTCTCTTTTGGGCTCTTTCAGCTACTCCTCTTGTCCTGACTCTTGACTTATCATCCTTTTTGGTCTCTCCATGGTGAAGCCCCCCCCCTGCCTGGCCATGTGACCAACAGGCATTAATGGGTGCTGGCTTATGTTTATCAGTTTTTACTGAAAGCTGAAGAAAGCTCCAGAATGAAGTCTGAACTGAGAAGAAAGACTGCAAAGAACTGCGGCTACAACTGAAGCCCACCATTTGCTATTATGAATAACTATTCATTTTGCAATCCTCCTTTTTCATCTAGTTAATTTTTTGATTTTTGAAGACTTTTTGGCTTCATGTATCTCAACTTTGCAACCTGTCACTGAACACAACAAGAGCAGAGAACATATGGTGTGTCTCCTCTGTGGCCTAGGATAGGCCTTGTCTGAGCCTGGACAGAGTGAGAACAGCTGCTTGACTGAACTCTTTGTTAAGCTGTTATTACTGCTGTGGCTGCTCAGTTTGGAAAGTGTCATGAGATGACTTTTGTGAATTGGCACTATACAAATAAGACTGATTGACTGATTGAACCTACTGTACAGTGGTAATCATCTGTCTGTGTCCTAGCGACCAAGGATCACAAGTCCGTTTTTCATGCTTGCTGAAAGTTGATGCAGAGCTAATTCTTAAGTGATTTTTGCTTTTATCGATCCGAGTAAAGTATTCACCCTTTTGCGTTTTTAAATAGTTTTTGATAACATCCGTTAATTGATCCATTTGCTCTGTCTGCAATATTTTAATAACTACATTTCTAACTCATCATGCCCTTTCACTCATCCCCTCTAGTTCTATATACTGTATGTACATGTATGTTTTGTGGTCCCCATTCATCACCCATGTCCCACAGTAGTTCAATAAATATCTTGAATTAAGTTGTTGTATTTTCCTCTATGACAGAGGTCAATGTAATAAGAATTTACAACTTTCTTCCTAATTGATAATCAATTGATGACTTAAAGACTGGATGTACCGCCCCTTCTAACAAGTCCTGACAAGTTCATATATGTGGTGAGAATGCTACATGATGCATAAAGCTGCTGAATGCACACTGTGTAGTTTTGCAGAATAAGTGAGCAAGTAATGGCATATCTCAATGTGCTACGTTGTCCAGGATGTCTTGATGTGACATTCAAATAGTCGTCATACAATGAACAACATCTCCATGTTAGTTGGGATTTAGATATTTGATTTATTGTAAATAAATAAAAAATTATAGTGCATATTTTGACAACATGACAACACTGAACTACACAGGAGTAAGTGATAAACACATAAAATAGAGATAAAATACAATATATATTTTTGAGCCTGTCGTCATCAGAACAACAATAATTCAAGTTAAAAATGAAAGCAGCATACTACAGCTCATATTTACTTCTGTTGTGAGGCGGCCACCTCTAGTGGCTGTAGTTATTATAACAGCTGCAAAGGAGGAAGTGAGGAGGAGAAGTATAAAGAGTGAAAAGTCAGTACAGGGAGGACGTCAGGGATGGACGGCCGGGTTAAGCAAGCACAGGACTTTCATCCAGTAGGCCGCTGTTCATGTCCGGTGTGAAACCAGAAGACAATGCAGTTCTTCTAATGCGCCGTCACATAGATGAGGTCGGGTAAGTAATTTAGGAAATGTGCTTTTTGTAGATTTAAAAGTGATTTTAAATCAAACCACAACATTTTCCCAAACCTGACCAAGTAGTTTTTTTTTTTCCTAAACCTACAACTGCAACTGTATGACAAAGGTCCAGTACTTGTGTCACTGCTATGCTGCGACATTAAAGTTTGGAGACACGCTGACACATCGACTGATTCAGTTTAGGTATGAGGATGTGTGGGCTAATACTCACTTAATGAAAGGACAACACTTACCTGCTGCCAAAACAACCAGTCTCTACGCAACCACAGTTCAGTTGTGCAAAACCAACAGTTGTTCAGAAGGTTCTGTGCATAACATCGAAGCCAGATGTGAAGTGAAAGGAAGAAGATGCCAGTGTCTTCTATAGTGTCCAAACCATTAAACATGCTGTTCCAGCGGTCTGCTGGAGGCTGTCAGATCATCTCAAACAATCAATGTAATCTTCGGGTCAATGGTATTCAGTTAATCAACAAAGTAGTTCAGAAATACAAAATAGTTTTTCCTATATAAAAGTGAGAATCATGTTTGCTCTTGGTTGCACATTTCAACAGCCACGTGGAATTGAAGAAAACAAACAAACGCAACGCCTTCTGGGATTACAAGAATGAGAATTCATTTCAATAAAAGAGCTTTCCATCCCTCCTTCCCTGAAGGTGATGATGATGATGATGAACTGAGGAAGAGGAGGAGGAGGGAGAGGGAGAGGAAGGGGAGGGATATCACCAGTATAGGCTAATAACCCCAGCCTCCTGCTGTCAGCGTCATGATCGCAGAATGTACCGGGACCCCCTCACCAGCAGCGGAGCCGCGTCGTGATGACTGTCCGCGGGCAGAGAGCTGCAACCCGGTGACGCTTGACATTTCCTCCATTCAGTAGTTGATTTCTCAACGCGGCGCGGTGTGAGAGCTGGAGCCTTGGCACAATCATCCACACACACACACGCACACACGCTCTCAGGCTGCTTCTCTGGTGCGTACTTCGCTCCGACACGCTCCTCCGAGGCTTCTCCTTCCTTTCCTTCTGGGGATTTGAAACTTGAGGGACTTTACCGTCGCAAAGGCAGAGGACAAAAAAAGGCGGACTTGACGGACGGTGTCGGTGCGGTGAATGTAGCGGCAGGCTGGGTGTCTGTCTGCGGGGCGCACAGCGGTGCTGCTGGACCAGCCGAGAACGCACCAAGTCCCCGTCCCACGTCCTCGTTCCACCAGCCCCCCTCGGTCCACCCCAGGTGTCCCGAACACAGCAAAGATGATTCTCCTCGGGACTGTGCTCGCTCTTTTCCTCTCAGGTACGTGCGCTCCTCTGTTTACTCTCGGCATTAAGGAGAGAAATGTGTTTGGTGAACCTTTGGAACGAACAGCACAGGCTTTGTCTCAGTGCTCCTCGACTCGCAACTTGGATGGAGAGGAGGATGGAGAGTGGAAAGTCACATTTGTGGCCTCACATTTTTTTTTTTTATTCCAAAGTAAAGAGATGTTCTGCCTCTTCTTCTTTTTATCTACTCCCAGGTTCATTTTTTTTTTTTTTTAAATCTATTTTTTATGTTTCTGGCTCGTTTGCTCAATTTCACGGTGTTGCGGCCACGGGGGTGTAAATAAGTGAATCTTTCTTCTCCCAACTTTTCTGCAGAGTAAAATGTTTCACATGGCTGTTACTGATGATTTAAATTCATAGATATCGTTTTTTTTTGTCCCAATAGTTCAGTATTTTGGCTGTGCGCTCAATTCAAGGAAGACAATTAATGTGTCCGCTGTGTCTTGGTCCCAGGCTACGCCCTGCAAGCTCCGAGCCCCGAACTGAAACTTTAAATGATGAGTGGACCCAGAAACATGGTGATGACTGACTGACTCAGAACCCTCTGGGTTTGATTGTTTGGGAAAACCAGGAATGATTGATTTATTTATGGATACAGACGCTCAAGGAATTCTCTGATTTGTTTGATTGATTTGCTTATTAAAATACTAAAATAACATTTGACATTTAATGTTTTGAATATGTTTTGAGATAGGGAAATAAAAGGACAACATTTATACATCGATAAAAAAAATAAAAAAAACACACCTGAGAGACAGAAGCAGAATTTTCATGATAATTATAAAATAAACAGGAACAGCAGACTGAATTCATTTTTTTTCTCCATTATTATATTCAAATGTCTTGTGCAAATATATTGGCTGAAACAGAATTTGATTGTCTGTAGAGCACGGTGAAGTCCTCACTGATGATTGAGGTGTTGAACTACTTTATTGTCAGGTGTTTTTTCAGGAATGTGATTGTATAGTACACAATAAGACATTTATTAAAGGAATTTTAAAATATTTTTAAGGGACATTTGACCCTGTGTGTAAATCTCTTAACTGCAGCAGACATGCTTTTACTTGTTTTTTTTGTAAATAGAGAGCTTTTGCTCGGGCCGAACACACACAGTCTTGCAATAATGCAGCCTTTTGATGTCCACTTTATGACTGAAGACCTTGCTGTAGGCACGAGCGAGGTATTGTCTTGTTGATGACCTTGTTACGCTTATTTCTCGTATTGCTTTGTGTGTTTTATACGTGTGCAGGAGTGTGTGTGGGCACTTAAAGCTTGTAAATGAAAATAAAACCGAGAGAAAACAGGCGACTTTACGGCATCGTGAAACATGCAGGTAGGGAACTTCTCTGACAGGGTTGTTCGTAGCACAGTAGTGGATTGTGATTAAGCCCGAAACAGACTCACAGACAGGTGAGAAGGCAGTGTTAGCTGAAGAGTTAAAGAGGAGCCTTAAACTAAAGAAACAGCCGATCAAAAAAAGGGTCACCATCCATGGTTTTTATATTACATACTTTATTATATATGTGGGTCAGTGCACAGAGGGAAAGATCCACCAAAGCTGGACAAGGAACCAGAATGTGTTATCTGTCTCTTGGTGTGATCGTGACTGAGCAGAGAGGAAAATACTGCCGAGTGCTGGCTAGAGAAAATCAGAAGTGTCAATAAATGTGGAGACATACAGTGGGTATGACAGGCCCGGGTCAGTGGGCCAAAAACCTCTCCTGTCACCTACAATAATGAGGTGCGGCAAATCCTTAGAGGGCCTGGAGGTTAGATAACGGCAGGAGATATGCCAACACACTGATCCTACACATTCTGAGTAAATACGGAAGTTCGTTAGAGACAAATGCATGGAAGTGATTTAATCTCTCAAAGTTTAGGAGCACACAGGGAGAGACTGGGAAGCGTGAAACACAATTTGAGTGTTGTGTGGTCATAAGAGTACCTCAGGAGGTTAATGCGCACTTTAACAGGACACGCCGATATCTGCCTGTCGTTGGATGTTTTTCATAGTTTTATGTCTGGCAAACAAGACGAGAGCTGATGGAACAGCTTAAAAGCTGCAGGGTGACCGATCACTTTTAGTTTCTGTAGGAATTTTCATGCCACATCAGCCATTGCTCTCTCTCAGATGTGCTCGCTCACTTTTATTACCACTCAAATGTACTCTAATTTTGTACTAATTTACATCCATACATAATGTTAAATCTATAAAGCGGATATCTACAAATCATTTTAAGCTCTCTGTTGTTGAAAAAAATCTCTTGTTGCAGTTACACCTGTTGGATGAAGATTATAGCAGTGGTTTACAACCTTTTTGGTCAGACAAACCCCTGCAGCCCCATCAGAAGGTTCCCTTTATCATAATTGTTCAACAGTATATCATCACAGGGGTTCTGCTTGATTTCAGCCGTATCTGATTCCACACCTCTGCCCAGATTAGACCTCATTAACTTTTGTTGCTGACCTGGATACATGGTAGAGCCAGGATTTTTTTTTTTCTACTTTTTTTTAACATTGTGAGATGTGTGTTTTTGACATTGACACTGATTCCTCAGAGAAAAATGCATGGATCTGGATAAAAAAAAAAAAAAAATCAGGTGTGTTGAGATGGCTGGTGTCTATGAGTGAGTAAAAAACGCAGAGGTATTCCGTTGTCATTTTTTAGCAATTCTTTATGCACTCTCATTGGCAGGTGTTACATATGGCTCAGGCCGGTGTAAGACTGAGGTGTGTCTAATGCAGTCAGACAGCCGTAGTGAGTAGATTATCATGACAGGAAATATATTATAGATCAGCCTCGCACTGATGTGAGAGCATATTTGCTTTTACTTTCCTCCTAAACACACGTATGTGGATCTGTTATATGAAACCATTATTTCTACCTTCTTCCATTTTCTGAATTAGCCAGGCCACTCTGCGTCCCTGCCAAGTACCCCTGGAGACAGCAGAAGATACCCCTGGTTGGGAATCAGTGGGTTATATGACTGCTGTAGCAGGACTAATGAAATTCCCCCACAGTGGTTTTATGTGAGCGTGGTCCATGCTGCTGCACAGCCCCGCTGTGTTCATTAGCCGTGTTAATGACTGTCCGGCTTGTAGTGACACTGTAATGTTGAGTGACAGGCTCATATATCTCCCTGTCGCTTGGCCTCAGGTTTACCCCTCCCCCTAACCCACCCTCAAGGCTTTCAGGTCGTGTCTGATTCTACTTTTTTTTTTCAATCTAAATCTAAATTCCCCCTTGGATTCAGCGACGCGTCAGAATAAATTGTTCAAGTCGTTCAATGAGGAAGTGCAGTCAACCGACGCCGGTGTGCAAACACATTTGGAGCGGTGGTGGTTGACGTCTTATCGGTGTGCAGGCAGGTGTGCATGTTGGTGTGTGTTTTTAGGGGTGGGAGGGAGAGTGAAAGGACTCATTCTGCTTAGACGCCACAAGTGGGTTTCTGAAGGGATACTGATACCGATACTTTGGGAGTGAAGTTGCCCACTGGGGATATTTACCTGCTCTTTTAGATCATAACCCCTTAACATACATTTTCCTTTCGGTTCCCTGTAAACGGCCTTGGGAGCTTGTTTGTGAGGGGTGGGCTCCTACAGAACAGTACACTATTTCCAACTCAATTTAAATTCCATCAGGCTTGGTATTTAATTCGAGAGAAAGTTGTCTGTGGTGTTTTGTGGTGTTCCTCTCACTGGTTTAAACAAAAGGTAAAAAAATAAAGGACAGCACTCCCATCAAACTCTTTGTTCTTGCCACACGGACGTTTAGGGCAAGACGCCCTTCTTCGGCATGTATTCTGGCAAAATCGCAGTAAAGCTACACAGACGTGCTAATTATAGGTTATCCAAAACTGCACAACATACATTTCCCAATAGGGGGAGCTGTATGCTTTTGAAGGAGAGCAAAGGACCACGCAGGGTCTCATAGAAACAAACCAAAATCTCACAAAGCACATGTTTGCATCACAGCAAACAAGTAAATGAAATCTCCTGGTTCAGTCCCTTTGGAATCAGAGTGTCGAGGAAGTGTGTCCAATGAGCTTCTCCCTGGAGGAGGATTCTCTGGAGGAGGTCTCTGTTACCACCTCTCACTACCTCAATGCCCTTGTAATGTAGTTCACTTAAACGGTGGTTATGACTGTCAAAGTGACTGGCTACTGACGATTTAACATCCAAGTTACGGATAGAACGCTAATGCTCACAGATTCTGTTTTTCAGCTTCCGTGTAGTTTTGCCTACATAATGCATATTACATGGGCATTTTGACAGGCTTCTCACTGGTTTGTCATGTCATGTAGGCACCAAATAAAGTTCAGCAACATTTGAATAATTTGTGGAAAAAAAACCAACAACACCCAAACAGACCAGATTAAGTAGATTAGCTGAGTATTTGAGTGTTATGTGCTTCAAAATATTCTAGGCCTCAGTCATTCCTCTTTAATCCCTAAACAGCCTCAGGTTTAGCGTATTATTTCCTCAGTTTCCCTGTGTTATTGAGTTAAATGTTATTTGTTGTCTCCAGATCACATCATTTATGTCATAATCACGGATTAGCAAATGTTGTGATCATTTGTCCTGACAATACGATTTTGTGAGATTCGTGAGAGTCGACCATTGAACTCACACACACTGTCCTGTGAGGCGGGTTCGAGAGTTTCAAAACAAACCCCATGAAGTTTTGTGAACCATTTGAATGTTTTACCTTTAGACTTGATATCAGAGTATTTAATGGCTACTGTAGGGATAGATAGAACAAAGGTATGATAATATATTATTGTATGTATTATTGTATGTTTTACATTATAGTGCAATGCTTGTTTCCACACGGAGAGCACAGAGTGAGACACATAGCTGCCACAGTTAATTTATCTCGGATTTATCAGAAGAAAATTATTTGGTAATAAAAAATAATTGCACCTATGGCTGCTAGGGGCTTCTGTAGAAAATAAAAAGTTAAGAAGTTTTAAAACTAGGTTTTCAGTGGCACCTTCATCAGAGTCTCCGAGACCAAATTAAGATAATGAATATTATCACTGTTGTAAGGCCAGAACGTGGCACTGCAAACTTAACGGACGGCTCTTCACAATGTATTTGACATCGGAAGCTTGCTGTACTCCACCTTGGCACTTTTTTCACCATTGTCAACCTTTTTAATTCAATAAAAAGTTATTCAGAGGGGAAAATAAAGCTTCTACCTCAGTAGCTTACTGTGAACAATAAGAATATTTAATAGACCATAAAACTACCTTTTGTAGAACAGTATAACCCGTCAGAGGAGGTTAAATAAAAGCATTGGTTGAACACAGCTAATAAGCTATGATAGCTTCCTTCTTTTTGGAGTCTTTGGCTGCCCATTCTCGCCTAGGTTAGCACTGTCAGGATATCTTGCTATTGGTCAACTGCGATCAAGTTAAACATTTACCATAAGTTAATGATGCGACATTTCATTTCTTCAGGTTCAGTTCAGTTTTTGTGCTATTGTTCTAGTTAGGTCAGGTTTAGGAAAGGAAGTCAGGTAATGACCATGTACTGTGCACATGATGCAACACATTTTGTAGACATGTTAATATGGTATGTGTCTATGACAAGCACAGGTTTGACTATGGAACTGTGGTTTGCAGAAATGTTAACTGCTACCATTGTGGAAAAAAGTTGTGAGCAGTGGGCAGATTCACTAATCTGCAAGCTATTCCACTAACGATAGCAGTTCCTTTGGAATCATTTAATTTGTCATAAAATCTCAGTTTGAAACGTTGGTGTGACCATATCTTTAGACTTCAGGCCACTGAAATAACCTTCAAGTCAAAAATGAATTGAATGCATCTGAAAATAAAAGTTAAACACTGACAAAAATATATATTTATGAAGGATACTGAAAGACAGCACCCACCCAGCCCCAGTCTGTTCACCCTGATACAGAAGTATCTGCTGCCGTACCACCAGACTACAGAGCAGCTTCATTCCTCACATTGTGAGACTCCTGAGCTCATTCTCAACACTCCACCATGAATTTCTTTTCTTGATTAGCATTAAGGGACAACAAGCTACATTTGATTTTCAAACCCTGAGTTGTCAAATGACAATTAAATGAACCTTTGAATAAAGTATGTAAGCAACACATGGTCTAACTTTAGACAATCCCACAGCTAAACACCTCAGCTCCACTTATAGCACACACCGTGTGTCTCAAAGTGTCTCACCATGCTAACACGCCCATTACTGAAGGTTGCACAGCACTGCAGGGATGTGTGCTTTGAACAACAGGGGTCCTTCCAGCAGGTGGGGCGAGACAGAGAGAGAATGCCTTATCTGTATTGATCTCCAGTGACTGACGATGACATCTATGAAGAGCAATGAGGCCAGAGAAATGAGCATCATAAACCTACTCTCATGATAAGTGTAAAAAGCTGCTCGAAATAGGAGAGGCCATCATCCCCCGTCAGAGGGAGACACAGAGATGGAGAGACAGCGACAGAGAGGGACAGAGACAGATAAAGACACAGAGAGGGAGACACAGAGAGACACAGAGACAGATAAAGACACAGAGACAGGGAGACAGTGACAGATAGAGACACAGAGACAGAGAAGGAAAGAGAGACAGCGACAGAGAGGGACAGAGACAGGTAAAGAGAAAGAGAAAGAGAACGAGAGATAGAGATAGAGAGACAGCAATGAAGAGACACGGAGACAGAGAGAGCGACAGAGAAAGAGAGACAGAGATACAGGGAGCCAGAGAGAGAGAGAGAGAGAGAGATGAGGATTAGGTGTGTGTGTGTGTGTGTGTGTGAAGTAAATGAACTGGGTGGATGAAGTAAGGAAATCCATCTTCCTTCTTCAGTCACATTTAATGAAAAATGAGCAACTTACCTGGCCTCCATCCACCTCATTCCATCTGATCAGGGTTCGGAGGTGTGTGTGTGTGGTGTGCTCATGGGCCAGTGTGTGTGTGTGTGTGTGTGTGTGTGTGTGTGTGTAATAACGTTCTTCTCAAAGGGAATGGTGTATCCAAGGGGGTAGTTTGGAGGTCTTCTGTGTGTTTTGTTGATAACTGGGATTTGGAACTCAAACACAGGGGCGGCAGATGGTGTGTTGGCTTCTGCTTCCGTGGCCGTGTGTGTGTGTGAGTGTGTGTGTGTGTTTGTGTGTGTGTCAAGTGTGTGAACAGACGTCAGATTGAGTGCTGTGTGTGTGCATGTGTATGTTGGCGTGTCCTTACTCAAACTCAGTGTCCGACTGGAGTTAGTGGTCCCTGAAGGTACCGCTGCTCTCTGTGGTCAGGGCCTGGTCTGATCCCAGGTCGGCCGCGGCCTGACCTCAGGCCCATCTGCTATCATGATGACAGATGTGTCAAAGACTGGCTTCAGATCTGTGGCTGTTGGCGGGGAGGAACCTCTGCCAGACATTTAGTTTGGGTCCTTAAATCCAAAATATGTTTGGAAACGCGCTGAATCAAATGTGTTTCTGCTTTTTGAGTCTTTGAGCAGTGCTGGGTGTGGCCAGCATGTTTTTTCAGGTTTAATTCATGACAACTGCCATCCTGTTGTGTTGCTGCTGCACAGGTTAGGGTTATTGTATGTTGTATGTGAGCCCTGCATCCCCCCTCCAACAGTTATCCTGTAAGCCTCAGAACACATGGACTGGAGCTGGTACCTCCTTTACCACACAATGACACAGAAGAGGTTCCCTTGCAAAGCTAAAGAAACATGGGAGGCATTCATCACTGTCTGAGACCTTTGCAACCATCCCTGCATTATCCATTATTTTCTCTTTGATGACAATTACCTTAATTATAGCTCCCCTATTACCTCAGGTTTTCACAAACAAGGACGAGAAAGCAATGTAGTGGCTTACTGATTTTGTGTCTGAGTGTCTGTGAAATGTGATTAGAAATGTGCAGGTGACACACTGACTTCTCTACGAACGATTCTTGTAAATGTAGGAGAGGCAGGAGTGCCGGGCTGCTGGCATAAAGTGGCAGAGAGGGGAACAGAGCTCAGCTCATACTGTTGATTTCCTGCAAACCACTCCACATGATCTTGCTCCCACATTTTTTTTTTATTATTGGATTGGTTGACCTACCCTGGTGCTGCAGAACTAATTTTACCAATATGATGAAGTTTTTGCTCTGTTAAAAGGTCACTCAGACTCCAATTATTGGCTCTCAATTTAAGCTTTTACCAAGGAAGCACAGAATAGGGAGCCAAAGTCGATGCAGCGACCCTTAGATGTCCTCTTATCACAGGCTGTAAACAGTCTGTCCTCACCCTGTTCCAGACTGTCACTCCAGTATGAGCCCCTCAATCTTCGTGGCCATCAGACATGAATAGTTCTTATTCTCCAGAGGAGGTAGTCACATAGGAGAGACGACCAGTGTGTGCCAGGGTAAGCAGGCAGAACAGTACAGGAGTGTGATGGTCTGATGGTGTTCAGTCTGTAAACAGATCCTTCACTCATCAAATAAAAGACAGATGTCCCAAACTTCAACTCATGAAGACATGATAAAGGACCAAACAACAGTAACGTAATAGCAGGTCGTGTCTTCAGCGTCTTACATGAGGAAAGAAATACAGAATTTTTACATGGAAAAGTCTCTCATCCTGTCTCTTCCTCTGACTTTTTGTCACATTTCAGACTGAAAAACAGCGTCTGTCCCCGGCAGAGAAGGCACGGGTCGGGTATTGGTAAACATAATGACCGCTCACCGCTGTCAACGTTTTTTGTGCCTCAGATTCATGTCACTCCGCAAGTAGTCCATTCATTTGTCACGACGGAACTTCAGAAGGTTATCTGATGTGTCAGTGTTCCTCCTTTGCATTCTGCTGGATTTTCAGTGCTGCCGCAAAAAAAAGACATGATTTGTTTTTATCTTGAAATAGATTATTATTGTCATTACTGCTATTTGTATCATTTCTACAAGTCACTGTTTAAGTTGAGTGACTGAAATCCTCGTCATCCTGTTCAAAGGCTGCAACAGGCGACTCATCGAACGGGTGAAGTTAGTTTCAGGTTGGATATTCGGTGGATATTCACTCGGGTCCAGCAGTGACTTTACTGAGGTTCACCCAGTGTGAGCAGCAGGAGGACGGTTAGCTCACCTCCCAGAGCCTCGCACTGAACCACTGGACACTGATTCAGGGACCGTCATTAAATTACTTAGCATAAATATATGAATACTAAATAATTGCAGTTTTTTCAATATCTTCCATGTGACCCTGTGACTCCAAACCAGCAGCAGATTGTATTAGTAAACTGGAGAAATAAGACAGGGGGGCAGGCCCCCGGACCCCCCTAGTGTTGCTCGGTTACCGACTCAGAGCACCGCTGCTACAAAAAAATCTAGAGGAAACACTGTGTGTTCTAAGAATTTGGAACATGTGGGGCGAACTATTTCTTAGCTGAAACCGACAACGGAACAAAAGAAATGTAAAGAGAGACATGGTGGAGACGTATATTTCCCTGCTTTTTTGTCCTTTGCCAATCACACCTATGTATCTGATCTATTCACACTTGGCAGGTTTGTTGCTGAGGACACGAGTATGTGCAATGTGGAATTTTTTGCAGTTTCATAACATGGCAGGTTCAATATTAATACATTTTGAATAAACAGTGAACCCCGCTGTGTTCAGCGTTCTGGCTCATGGATCTGTAGACTGAAGCTGGACATCACATGTGATCCCTTTAATTGATCTCATGGGGAAGCAGATGTAAACAAATGCAAAGGAGCACTTTCAAAATGTACTGTGTTGTACCACCAGTGATAACGGTAGCCTGTCGCTAGCCTGTCTGAAAGCGACAGCTCGCCCATATGAGTTGGTGTTTTCACATGGTAAATGTAATGTTAGCCACGATAACGTATGCTACTGTTAAGTCTCTTGGCGAACATCAACAAGTTCACAGACTGTTTTATAATTTAGTCTGTTGATTTGCAAAACAATGATAGGCTTTAATGTTATTTCTTGAGCTCCAGCGCCGGTCACACTCAGCAAGTGAACTGCTGCAGCGTTACTGAAGTGA
Organism: Spondyliosoma cantharus; assembly: GCA_900302685.1. Taxonomy (NCBI): domain Eukaryota; kingdom Metazoa; phylum Chordata; class Actinopteri; order Spariformes; family Sparidae; genus Spondyliosoma; species Spondyliosoma cantharus. The sequence continues at coordinate 5,262 of OMLP01045038.1, read as the reverse complement.
AGTCTCTGACTCTTTCTTGGAACATTGGAGTGGTGCAGCTCTGCAGAATATTGTAGTTAGACACTGTAGACATCATCCCAATACTTCATTACAAGTATTTGATAACTTAAGTTACTAGTTACTTTGCTGATTCAGATTATTAATATGAAATATTATAATAAACCAGTTACAGTGATGAACACATGAATCCATTAGTATTTATATTCCAGTAGTATATTATTCTTCAGTGTACTTTTATGTTTTAGAAAATGTATAAATTATATAAACTATAAGCTCTGTTTTAATCAAACATGTGATTAAATGTTTTTCATCTAGGCTTTGTGTTGGAGTTAGTGGTATATCACATTTTTACACCAAGATTTCAATTTTTATTGTAAATGCATTTCAGTTCAAAATATTGGTTATCAGTCGTTCCCATTACTTATAATGGGTATCAGACCCGTTATTTCCTTGATTAATAGCAGCTGCTTTGCCCAGACGAGGGCTTGAAAATTGTTTGTATTTTTTCATTCTTACTTGGTGATATGTTGTACTTTCTTTCTTGTGACAAATGTACTTGTTGTAAGTGGCTTTGGGCAAAAGCATCTGCTAAATGACCTAAATGTAAATGTAAATGTAATTTCCAGCGTGAATGCCCCCCGCTGAACAGTTAGCCATGGTCTGTCACACTTAAAGTTTTGAATTTTAATTTAATCAGATATTCAACTTTCTTCTTGTTCAAATAGTAGTTTAAGTTTGAAACTTCAAATGAAATCACAGTTTTTATAGTGACAAAACGAACAGGAAATTGTTGGATACCACACTTTTGCATTTTGTAGCAGGACTCACTGTAAACTCCTGATGTACACAGCTCTACCTCAGCTTAACAGCACAGGGATGTATTAATGAACTACAACAACCTCCGAGCTAGCAACCTTCATGCTGAAAATGGGAAGTTACTCTAACACTAACCTAGATAGGAGCTGTTAACTTTTTTCCTTTTGCAGGGATTTAGCTGTCTTAATGCCAGGGCTCACCTCCCCACATGCAAAAATAAGTTGACCCCGAAGATATGGGGCACTGTCACTTCATCCTAAGAAGATAACTGTAATTGGTTTAACGAAATACAAACAAGCTCGAGCATTTATCCCCTATACCAGAATAAGAGTTGGCGCAGCCAGATTTCTCCTGTGCTGACACAGCACTGTGGAGCTGTGGTGAGGTCTGGCTATGTAAGACTAATGAATAATTAATCTTCCTGTTCATTTACTGATGACCTCACTCCTCAATGATCAATTTAACTTTGGGTTTTTAGAGATGGCAGTCTTTGTCTTTGTTTGTTCACTTGGCTGTGGTTGCCATTATTCCTCATTTTACTCAGCCAGTTATTCCTCTCTTTGTTCCGGACAAACTAGAAAATGAAACGCATCACTTCCAATTCTCATCACAGTGGTGGGAATACCTTCACCCAGAGAAACACTTCTTTTTTCCTGCGTCACCACAGCGAGCTCTGAGTCTCCAGTGCAAGAGGAATATGTATGTTTATTTGACCTTCAATGTCAAACATCAGAAGAACTTGGAGAATTCTGACCACACTGTAGGATATTCCTTATAATTGATTATATATTGTTTATTTCAGAGTTGCACCGACACAAAGAGGAGACTCGTTCTGATGAGCCATTAATGTGAATATCCTGTACAGTGCCACAGGAATTAATAATTTTACCCGGATCAGTTTTTCCCTCAGAATCAGACTTTAATTGTGGCGGTGGCTGTCCAGCTGGGATGCCATAGAGCATCAAGACTCTCCAAATTTTATTGGCCCGAATTGTCCAAACCCTGACGGTAAAAACGAGTTATTTTGCGGGGGTTGTGAGGCTTTTAATACTGTTTCACAGACACGTCTTTCACAATGTTAGCTTTTGGGAAAAAGCCCCCAGTGCATCACATGACGATGTAATTATACGTCTTGGCCACGACAAAAACTGGCTTCAAGGCTTGGTGCTCGTCCTGTGGGCTTGATCTCAACGATGAGGCCAACCGTCTTCTCTGCAGAGGAAGTTAAGGTCAAGTCAACTGCGTTAAATAGTCCTCCTCCTCTTCTTTGTTGGTTTTACCAGCGGGCTACAAACCACACTGCCATCGACTGTATCGGAGTATATAACGTCATGCTATTCACTGACGGGTGCGCTGTCTTGAGTGAGTGAAAATGGGATGCGCAGCTCCAAAAATAGAAAATCAATATGTGGTGGCCTATGTTGATAACTGCGACAAATAAAATAATGTTTGGGAAACACTGCGGATATCAGTTAGCATTTTAGCTGGCCTCAATGTCAACGTTTTTGTTTTTTTAAATAGTTTTTTAGTTAAATGCCTAAAATAAGCTCTGTGGTCTAATGTTTTTTTTCTTCCATATTTTTCTTTGGACGATGATGTGATGCTGTTTTGCTGGGAAGCCTCAGAAATGTTCTTTTCATCGGCAGGGAGCCGCAAAATAAAAACTCAATTTAAATGTTTTGGATGAACTGTTCCTTAAACATAAACCATGATTTTTTTTTATCTTTTCTTGAACCTTTCCAAACTGCAACCATTTCACAGTTTTAACCACATTTATTATTGTGACCATGACAACAAAGGTCATCAGACTATTATTACCCTGCAATGAACGTCACCTACCTTGATCCTTTCCTGCTTGTCTGAATGGGCTCGTTGTTGACAAGAATCAGACACACCAGGTGTAGACCTCAATGTATGTCTCACAGGCAGATCAGGGCTTCCAAAATTACAGTCGGTACTGAGGGCTGGTTCAGTAAACAGGAAATCCGTCAGTGTGGGCAAACGAAACACAAAGAGCTAGATGGAGGCAAGGTAGGGTCAAAGAACAGGGTCAAATACACTGGGTAGAATGCTGGAACACATGCTACGAAGGGCTAAGGCGAACTGGCAAAGGAACACACAAGGAAGGTAGGGATAATAACACACAGCTGAAACACATTAGGGAGGGGCAGACCATCACGACGGGGCGAAACACACAAGGGCAGGAAGGGATCTGAAACGAGAGGAGAATTAGACACCGACATAAACAGGAAACGGAACTGAAAGAACGAGGGAAAAACAAAACATGACCTTAAGACCTGACAAGACATGACGGTTGTACACACAACAAGCTGTTGGACAAATGTGCCCTCTGTCTAGTGGACATTTTTTTTTGACTACTGTGGTCTCGGGATATAAGGCTGTCAGATCAATGGCCAGTTCCCACCAAAATATAGCACAGTATTTTTTGTGAGAAGTGAGACCGGCGATCTTTTTTTATTTGCTAATCAAGCAGCTGTACAGACTAGCTAGAAAGACATGCGCTGACTGTGTGTGTGTGTGTGTAGAGTGTGAGCTACAGTGTGTTGGCAGCTAAGCCGCAGACTGATCTCAAAACACACCAGAATTTCCACTTCTTTCAGAGCTCTTGTTTTTTGGTTATACAACCTTAAGTGCAAATTGGTGTTGAAACATTTTTAACGAACTTCTTCGCTTCAATTCACTGCTGAGAGTACATTTGGGTCAACACACATCCCTCCGCAATAAAGTCCAAGCCAAATACCTTCAAAATTCTAGAGGAGTTCCAGACATTTTGAGAGTCACACTTATCCCTATTTTTGTGTCCGATCCAAAAGTAAGATAAGACTCTCGTATGTGTCTGTTCAGTCCATGAACACATGCAGACAGCAGCCAGTCAGCTTAACTCACCACAGAGAATGGAAACGGAGTAATGGCTAACGATAGCCTGGCTCTGTTCAAAGGTAACAAAATCTGCTTAACAGCAGCTTCTGGGCCAATCCACGTTGAAAGGGTTTTTGACATCCATTTCTCACCCGTCTCACAATAAAAGATCTGCTTCCATTTTTATATAAAAGAAAACTCAGTCCACACTGACTCTACACATGAGAGGTGCACGTCAGCCTGGGATCTCCTGTGTGTCATTTGAAATATTTTTTTTTATTTTTGTGTACTTATTGTTGGTAGTTGTAATGATTGGTCATGGCACTCTGTTCTCAGTTTTACAATTGGCTTATTCCCATTCTCAATCTAATCAATAATGCTGATTTCTTCTCATAAAGCCGACTATTTCTACCGATAAGCCTGCTGAAGACCGTTTGACCAGCTACTGTCCTTCCAGCACCTTAGGACCTGCTGCTGACAGTCACCTGGTTCTGAAAGGAGAGACGGACGAATTGAGGTGGGAGTCGCTGTGGGACTGAACAAAGTGGACACTTCAGTAGCACTGTCGCTCACATTTTGCTTTAATGTGCATTCCTCATTATTTAACATGTCATATATCGTTTTTGTTGAGATTTTAAAAAGACAATTTGTGGTTTGATGGAGGTTTATGTGTCAGACTATATTTTGGCTGGGAGCAGTGACTCCCTGGAGTCTTCTCACCGTGAGCTTGTCAGGTACCCAGCCAACAAATGGGCTGGCACACAGCCCCCATGAATGCAATTTTGTTTGTTTGTAAAACAATTAAATGGTTCAAATTAGTTTCCTTTGTGTATCAATTTCAGTACATTTATGCAAGTGTATATATATTTTTTTTAATCCCTGGATGCCAAATTGTCAGCTCTTCTGAATGGATGCATATTGCCTTTAACACTATGGGCTCTATCTTGCACTCGGCACAATTGACTTTGTACACTGGCACTTGTATAATTCCTATTTTGCACTCGGCACACATTGGAATTTTCCCTCCACAGAGGCACGTCCTGAAATTAGGGAATGACTTTGCGCTCCCGGGGGCGGTTCAGTGAAAAGAGGAGGCGTGTTCCGGCGCAAACGTTCCCCAGTGCTATTTTGCCGTTTCAGAAAACACTTGCGCAACTGACCAGGAAAAACCTAGTCTAAAGTCAGTGGCGCTTATTCAGATGCTATTTTAAGGGCGCATGCTTGGCCATAATGTAGCAAAAATATCACCATGCATTCATGACCTCGCGATTCAGTGAGAGTGAGCCCAAAACATTGGAAAGTATGTCTTTGTGACATTTCTTTATTTACATTTTGTCAAACAGAAAAATCAATAGCAAACTGTAAAAAAAAAAAGGCATCCGCCGTAGCCGTGAGGGTCCGGGAGAATGCGCGATGTGCTTCTAGTGGAGCAGGTGGACGGAGATGGAGTGGGTGGAGGAGTAAGGGGCACAACAGGAGCAGGTGGTGCGTTTGGAGGCCCACGCTCCATGGCTGCAGCAATCCTCTCCAGACTTGAGGCGATGCACCTCAGAGGTCGCGGTCCTC
>OMLP01045036.1:25278-47705 GCA_900302685.1 Spondyliosoma cantharus | reverse complement strand
CAGCTGTTTAGGAGGTGAGACTAGTAGGTGAAGTGTAGCATTAAATCTGAGGTATTGGGCCAATACATACAGGTACAGCTGAGAGAGTGTGGAATTGTATATTGTTACGTTGTGGTTTAGAATGTGGTTGCCCGGCTAGGTTTACCTAAAAAAAAAGCTTCTTAACTGCTCTCAGGTGAGGAGGCAAGGGAGATACTCATTCTTGGAGAAAGACAAAAAACAAATCTTTATATGGACGGATGCATGTTTATTGAAGAATTTCCCCACACGTTTGCTTTGTGGAAATGGTCAAAATAGATTTCTCCCACCCTCTCTTAGCATGATCCTAAACCTTCTTTAATTTGCTTTTTTTGCCCTTTAGGTGGCAGCGCAGCAAGCTGTGAGCACAACAATTACATATCATCACCTTAAAAAGTTAATTTTGCTAATGGTTTTGCCCAGGCACGGATTAACAACACAGAGGCCCCTAGGCACAAAGACAGGATGAGACCACAGTTGGTGGGGTCTTGGAGGCCCCTTAGAGGTCGGAAGTCCTAGGGCACCAGCCACAATCGGCCTGGTGGTTAATCCGTGGTTTAGCCAACAGTTACACATCCAGTAGACACAGAGTAACATTATGGTTGCGTTTCTGGCCATGTGATGAATTTCCAAGTCCAAGTTTTTTCTTTTACCAATGTTTTAGTTATATTTTGGTCTCGACAAACTTCTGCAAAAAATATCAGGCTTATCTCCAGCTCAATACTTCAGTAGTTAGCTGCTAACGTTTGTTTGTTTTGCAGTTTGGCATTGGACAGTGGTAAATGATGGATTTATCTCAGCTTTTTCTCTGAAAACATAGGACCTCTTATATGAGAAAATTGATTAGAGCGGCTTTAAGTGCATGGTAATGCTGTTGGTGAAGTGTCAGCTAGTGCAGAAATAATTAGTTGATTAATACATTAGTCGATCAATAGGAAATGAAAATGCAATTTTAATAAATTATGTGTTTTGGTCACATATGAAGCAAAAATACATGATCTAAATGCTTGGATTTGTCCACTGTCAGACTATTTCAGCTTTCTGTTTTCTTTCTTTCTTTGCTTTTTCTTTCGCGATTTTAAAGACTAAACTGATCAATATTTTAGTTGCAGCCACAGTGAAATCATTTGCATTTCACTCATATGAGACGGTAAAAGTCATGTATAATTTTGGATTGGTTGGAGTAGTGGAGCAGAAAAGCCTAATTACATTGTGGTATGTGACTATCTCAGTCCAAACTGGTGGTTTAGCAGCTAATCTGAGCTCACCTCTTTAAGCCTAGTATAACTCTGTCACATGTAATGAATGTGGGCTGTACTCACAGAGGCCGCTTCAGCGGAAGCTGAATCCAAAGCAAACACTACCAAATCAGTAAACAAACACATCAACCATGTGCCTGTGGTTTGTCTCTGCACATCATTCACGGTAGATTTCAAGTCTTCCCCAAGACAGAGGACCATCAGACGGATACATACAGCAGAGGTATATGAGCCGTCCTGCTCTACACCCCCACATCACTCCACGTCACACTCCACAGAGCCCCTCGAGGGACCATATAGGAAACCCATCCGTCATTTTCCCCTCTTAATAAGGGGCAGAATTTTATATGGCTGTGGCAGAAGGTTTGTGTTAGCATCGTTAGCGATCACCACAGTCTCAACTGCCCCCGCCGGAACCACCCTTCCCCATCCTCTGTGGGACACCTGGGACTCATTCTGACCCAGCACACCACGCCTTCACTGGGGTTGTACCTGGCTACAGACTGGCCATGTGTTCCAATACCCATACTGCCATACAATTTAGTGTGCCACAAAAAGATTTAGATTCAATTTCAGTTTGAAGTATGTGAAATGCAGAATGCCAAAAATACCAGGATGTCCTACTACATCCGGTTGCATTTTGCAATACGCAAAAAAAGCATGCTTTTCTGGCTATTCTGAACCACAATCCTTCTGCACAGCAGAAGATATATCAGATACGTCATGGTGTGTCACGCCAACATAAACAAACGTGTGAAGATGTGGATTACCCCCCTCCCTAAATTCTGAGTGGGAAAACAGACAGTAACCACTGTATTTGAATGCTGACTCATGTGTTTAGATGCTGAAGGCTCCAGCAGTATATGGACAAATGCGTGATTGAATTTAGATGTCCACTGGGACACAAGAGAACAAAAAACTGGAGGCGGAAGTTGGCTGGCAGCAGGAGTCTGAAGGAAAGTTTACAGAGCACGAGGGAAATTGATGCGTAATGTATAACCTTTGTGCTATATTATGAAAGCATGCGCACACAAACATGCATAGACACAGAGAGATCACGCAGCTGAGTGATCCTCTGTTTTCATTACAGTAGAGCAACTTTTGGGTTCCCTTCAACTGATTGGATGCTATGAACTCATACAAAAAGGGCTGCATGGAATTTATAGGACAACATACGTTAATTAGCTTACAACCTATTAAGCATTTGTTAGTGGATCATCAGCATGTATAACAGTGTTATTACAAAAAAATATATATATTTGTGCATGCTTGTGCTTGTACACTTCTTGCATTCAACGTACTGGTCCATTAGCTGCTAGCTTATCACAGAGGCTAAAGGTGTTTATTTACGCGAAATATCTTCTTAGCTGGCTTGCTAATGTTAACTACTGACAAGGCTAGGCTATGTTCAGGAATCACCTCGTTTTGTGAAATGTTTGTTAACTGAGGGTGGGACTGTCACCGAGCTACGCTAGCTCCTGATAGTCGGACTCTTCAAACTCAAAACAGCTTGCTAAAAAGCTTGTTAAACTTGTTTGTTTTTTCACTACACATGCTAAGTACAGAAGATGAGATACGAGAACGAGAGGTGAGTGACGCTAGCATTAGCAGCAAGCACTACCTCCATTAAACCCCTCCTGGACTGGGCTCGGTGTCTCTCAATCAAAAACAAAACGATACAGACCAAAAGAAATAAGCAGCAAGGGATCATGGGAGTTGTTGTCTTGTTGGTTCAACAACCACCAATGCAGATTAAAATCTATCAACGTGACCAAAGCATGGATCAGGTTCATTGCTGGAAATGGTTCAGTCAACATAAGTAAGGTCGAGTCATTTTTAGACATTTTAAGGCCGAGGTGTTCCATATTATATCTTTAAATGGCAGCACAGAATCAAATCAAATCAAGTTGGTTTTATGATATCGTTTTGCTGAGGACCTTGGTCAATTATCAAAATTCCAAACTGTCTGAGAGGGGCAGACATGCACCCCTACTCTACATGTAAGTGCCTTTTCTATGTGGATCTTCGTATTCGTGACTTTGACGGTCCACAAAGGATATCGATGCAATCATGTGGCTGTGTGTGAGTGTGCTTGTGTGTCTTTACATGACAGAGTATGTGTGAAGCCCCTGTCTCCATCCCCCTTGTAATGTCAACCCACAGTCTCCACCGCAGTTGGCCCAAAGTCTGCCAGCCCCCCTCCTCGTATTTATCCCATGATCGCACACCCCTCCCCCTTCTCAAAACTTCCCTACTTCCTTATCCATCATCCCGCTCCCCCCTCCTCACCTTCCCCCACATTCCTGCATTTCACTGCCGTAAACAACTATTAACTTAATGGTTACAAAAATCATTAAAGAAGGAACATCTGTGTGCCCGGCGCAGCCAATCATGGGAGTCAGCGAGCAGCCAGGCCTGGAAAGGAAGACTGTGGTTGGCTGCGTGAAATGCTTGCACCTTGCCGGGTCCCTCCCACTGCCATGCTTGCTCTTTATAGTCTGTTTAGCGAGGGAAGAAGCAGCGGGACGCGGCCGGAAAAAAAAGGGAAGGCGGGGTGGGGGATTTAGCAAGAAACACGGACACATGGAAATGGTTAGCATGTTGGTGGTGCCAGGCAGCAGCTCGCTCCCTCTGTTCTTTTTCTTTTTCATTTTCGATCTTTTACGTCCCAAAATAGGAACCAGATTGCCACTGTGGCTGCTTAATTTGAGCTCTTTCACCGTTTAAGGATGTAACTGGAAATTGAGGTGGAAAAATTTAAGAAAAAAACAAAAACGAATAGGTAGCGGCGGGGGCATAAATCTCATTATTACAGGCGCAAAAGCAGCCTCGGCTTTCTGAATTAAGTCTCGGCCTGCGCAGCTACCACTTTAATAATGTCATTTTGGAGCTGGCAGAGTAGCAGACCATCAAAATCGTATTAATCAAGCAGAAGCAATTGCTATTAGACCTACTGTGTGACGATGATGAGATAATGCATTTTACCAAACATGCAAGGTTCTGTGTTTATGGTAAGCAAATGCTCCTTTAACCTCAAGGCCACCCTTGAGCTCTGTGAGAACAGGGGAGCCGGGGGAAGCGTAAAATAAATGAATGGAAAGCTTGGGCAGGGCTGGAAACGCTGCCGAGTGCCTGCAGCCACCGCATGCTTTCCCTCAGCCCAGATTGAGTGTGACTTGTGTCAGGCGCAGACCCTCGTCTCCACAGTGCGTCTCCGCGGACCGAGAGGCCGGAGCGCCCCTGCGAAACCCTGCAAAACATTTTCCAACATGCATAATGCGCATGAAAATAAAAGTTGCATTGTGTCGAAGCTCCATAACGCCAGAAATACATGCGGCATGTACAAAGAAGCTGTTATGCTGTTTTTGCTGAACTGTACGGGCCCCCACTGCCAAGTGCAAGGAACATGGTGAAAGCTGGGTTCTCCTCGCGGACGGCTTCTGAGTGAAACGCCAGCGAGGTGTTTCCTCGTCCTACCTCCTGGCAGAGGCGGACGTGGAAATGGTTTTCATTTTGGTGACTGTTTTTTTATGACGTGACAAAGTTATTGCTGCAGGTGAGGACAGCGCAGGGGGACGTGGGGCAGACAAATGCTATTGTGAGTGCTTGTGTCTGACTGCGCGAGCGTGGGTCCATTTATGTTATGTTGTGTAAAGTCAGGGAGAGGATTTCACTGGCACCTCTGGCTGGTTTCGATGTTCCCATGCTGCTTGATCCAGAGTTTCCTAATCCGTCCTCGGACCAAACTGAAGTGGGGGGGAGGTGGAAAATGGCTGCTCTGACTAATGTTAACATCATAAAAAGTCTCTTCAGACTGACTGTGAGAGCAGAGTAGAGCTCAGTACTCCTGGTTAAAAGATAATAGATATAGTTTGGAGTGTCTTCTCTGATTTGGGTCTCATCCAAGAGTTGGAGAGCCGTGTTTATGTCTGTTTGGAAATTACAGATCCGCAGCCACTTTATAAAACCTCCACCATTCGCTCACATTTGATATACCATAGAGAGACTGCGGCACAAGTTAATTATATGTGAGGATATTCCCTGGGTCACTGCAACAAGGAGGCTTTCCAGGACATGTTGCATCAACTCAAGACTCACAGCTCTGAGCGTTTGATTTCTTACATGTGGAGCTGAAAATGCTTTCTGTTTCTCAGAAAGTTTTCATAGTCTCCACCCAGCATGGCAGAGGTGTTGGCTCGGCTGGCATGAGCTGGGTGGCAGGTCTCCAGCTGACCTTGGTCTTGCCTCACATAATAATCGCGAAGGCCTGCCTTCTTGTTAAAGCCTTCAAAAATGTTGTGAGTTCACAGTGTGCGTCCTGGAAGTGAGCGCAGTGTGGTTTGGAGGCCTCGACTATTGACGCTGGCACGGCAAGGTGTAAAAAGTTAATACGGCGACACCACAAAAATCATATTCACTTGTCACTTGAATAGAAACTTCCTTGTTCAGTGCGCCACCGTTTTCCGAGCTCTGCGTGTGAAATATGTCAATTTGGCAAATAAATATGGGGACTACAGGGGGTAGAGACAAAATAACATGAACGCTGAAACAGGTATTAAAAGGAAACTACAAAGTTTACAAAGAAATAACACAGTCGTCAAAACATTTAGTCATTTAACTGTTACAGCCTTACTTGGTCTGGTGTGACTTATTATAGCTTATATAAGCTTACAGTGTCTGTAAGCAAATATTAGCTTACTTTGATTAGATATTGCTGTGTGATTTACCTGACTGCTGACAGCTAGTATCACATTATATTTTTAGTTTTAGCAAAAATGTTCTAGTCTCACTCTAACTTAAAACACATATCCTGCTTTAAAAATCATCTACAATTTTAAGGCCATTTAACATTGCCAAACTGGTAACTTTATATTGTATATGCCCTTTATGTCATGAGTTTTAACTCATGGCCAATTCCTCTTTGTCTGCACATTCCCCCATTATGTTTAAAGTAATTTTGTCGTTTCCTCGCTTGAACCGGATGTCCTTCCTGTCAGCCATCTTGCAGGCCATCCCAAAGCTCTCGTTTCTCGGGCAACTACAGCTGCTGACAGGTTACAGTCCACTGCATCAGCTCCACCACTGGCTGTTTGTTTTAATCAACCGCGAGAAAAACACAAGCGCAGCCCATCAACATCAGAAAGCCACAGAACATACTTTTTTACTGACAGAGATTTTTGTGGCCCTGGTAGTCCAATGTCAAGAGGGAGGAAGATCAGTGGGATTCATGCTCACGGCTGATTGCCTGTTCTTGGCTGTCCTCCCGTGTCCACATCCCAATTTAGGGAGTCACAAAAAGTCAAATCTAGACGAGGCAAAGGGTAAAGCAGGTCCAGGGAGCGACCAGGAGGCAGTGGATAGGGGCAGAGCAGGTCTGAAGGGCCATCAGACAACAGGGGCAAAGAGCAGAAGCCCTTGGGAGGCTGGGCAGGAGGCTGGCAGCAGAGAGAGAAGGCAGGGCCACCGTCAGGGAGCCAGGGGCAGGAACCCAGGATTTGGAGGAACGAAGGCCAACCCATGAAGTGATGAGGCGTTGGCTGGCCAGGGGGAACTGAGGCATCCACTGAGAACTGCAGGAACTGAACTGGTGTCTGCCAGGAACCCCAACCCCAGGAGTTAAGTATTATTATTTTGTCCGACCCCTATATATTCTGTAGGGCCCAGTGCCACTGTTCCAGCGGTGTGTATTATCTGAGGAAGTGGCTGTCTGGTAAACAGACAGAGCAGGCTGGTTTATAATTAATAGTTTAAGGCCCCGGCCCACCATGTTCTGCCATCTCCTCTCAGCAGCGAGGGTCAGAGGAGCAATAAAATATGATTAAGTGAAGGAGCTGTGGCTGTAAAGTTCGTCCAGCTGCTCATGGATGAAAAATGACAGTGAAATCAGTCGCAGCATGGGAACACGTCTGGGCTCTCTGTAATGATTAAACTCTGGTTTGAATAACCAGTAGCAGGCAGACACATAGGGTTCATAACTTGGAGAGCTGACACATCTGCAGTATACTCTATCATATAATAGGCTTCACAGTGGATGATTTAGGAGATGTAGCATGGAGCATAATGTTAGTTGTATGTAAATGTCTCAACGTGGCACACTGGACAAACATAGCACTGCAGGACACAGAGCTGGGTTTCAAGATCACAAAGCTATGTAGTGACACGTTGGCACATTTACCAGTGTAATGAAACAAGAATAATTTGAAACAGAAAGCAAAAAAAAAAGTCCATAATATATATTATTGCATCACTTCTGGTACCATTTACAAAACATTTTCAAACTGTAACTATTGGTTTTTAAAGACCGAGGAAATTTGGTTTGAAAGGTTCTTTACATTGTTGAATATCATGATATAGCTTAGAGGGTAACACTCAGTAGAAGCCAGACAAAAATACAAATATGGATAACCTATAATATAATCTAGAATATAGAAATCATGAAATATTGGGGGAAAAAGTCTCCATTAATCACAGTAATTTGATTTAAGGGACTCTTAGGGTCAATAGACTATTTATTAAAACTTTATATACAGGCCATTAGTAAAGTTTTGTTTGCCAGATTGCGGAAAATCCTCCTCCAGTGTTCTTTAGGTCCTCAGTAGTCCTCGGGCCGGAGGACAGCAGCGAAGATGAAAGTCCTTGGAAAGCCAGGCAGGAGGCTAGCATTTGAAGATGAAAGTCCTCCGGAGGCCGAGCAGAAGGCCGGTGGGGGACGCCCTTGGGAGGCTGGGAAAGAGGCCGGCGGTGGAGACGAAAGCCCTCCGGAGGCTGTTGACACCGCTCGAACTCTGGACCCCTGTCTGGCAGCTGGGGTGTGGCACCAGAGACCAGCCGCCCTGGACCACAGCAGGGAGATAGGGCTGCAGGACTGGAGGCGCTACACATGCTTTTTAAGCCCATGGTTATCAGTTAATCTGCTGATTACTTTCTCAAATGCCGGAGAACAGTGAAAAAATGTCTGCCTTCCAAAATCACACAAACATCGATCAAACATATGACTCAAGTCATTTGTTCCAAGTCTCAACCCGAGTCACTTTTACTTCGAGTCGAGCCCTTACTCAAAACAAGTCAAGCCTTAAATCAAGTTACTAGGAGATTTAACCCAAAAGATAAACGTGATAAATAAAACACACAGACAAGTCAATCAAGTCATCATGTCTCAGTGATCCAAGTTATACAAGCACCCCTGCCTCAGATATGGGTTGTACTGACTTTGAGCTGGCCGAGGTAAGATCGAGCATGTAAGAGTCCGTGAGTGACTAATGCATGCAATTGGTCTGAGCTGCCAGTGCCTTTTAGGCTACAAAAGCTGCGCGGGTTAAAATATAAATGCTCAGTCAGAATGTAATAATTCTGAATAATCACTTTATTGAATCATCAATAATCATTTGTAGGTCCGGGCCTTGAGAGGGTGGCGTCTGGGTCCGGACCTGGACAGCAGGTCGCTATTAGTGATCTCGGTGGTAACGGAGTGGGACGGCAGGTTGACAAAGGGGATCCCTCCGCATTCCCCCTCAAATTGCCTACTGGTAGTGTTTCATGATGAATAAAATGCTTGCGTTCACGTTCATAATTTGTCGTACTATGTGAAGTAGATTTGGCACCAGCACTCACATTTACTGCTCCTGTCATAGCCCAGTGTGGACTGGATATATAAATGTACTGTATGCTACCTTTTTTCCCAGATGCAGTAGAGACAGCTTTTCTTGTTAGTCTTGAAGTTTTATAAGGGCTTACTAGATCTCTGACCTTTAAAACCGATTATTTGCATGTTCCTCCTCTCTGTCACTTCCCAGACAAGACTGAAACATCCTCATCCTCCCACGATCAAACAGGCAGGAATCATCTCTGAATGCCGCTGTTGCTGCCAGGAGTAATTATGGGTAATTGGTGGGACAATAAGGCGATGACAGCTGTGGAACCGTTGCGGCATAAAGGGCAAAGCTCGGCCCAGTCTGGGTACGGGCAGCACCCTTAGCTCACTCCCCACCGCCGTCACAATCCACTGGACGCAATTAAGCCACACAATAACCTTTTGTGGAACCCTGTCCGGCATGTATCAACATCACATCTCCCGAGCAGGGAGTTGAATATTTCTTTTCCGACTCATTCTGTGTCTCACCCCGGAGAAGCATTTATTTTAATCAAAGAAAATACAGACAGAAATAAATGTGTGAGAGGAAGGGCTGATGAGGTCTGCATGAACCAGATCTAGAAAAAACCTTTGAGAGGTGTAAGAAAATACTTAAGGATTCTGGCCCTTAATGATGATAGCCAGAATGAGGAAGTATTGCATGGCTCTTAACCAATTGTATGACTTTTCTCTTTCATTTTGTTTGACAGCTTGTTTATGTGGCAGTACAGGTAAAAGAAAAAAACAAAAAAAACAAAAAACAAAAAAAACATCAGTTAATTGTCGGTTTTGGCACTGCAGCAGTTTCCTTCCTCTCCTCCCTCAAGTCAAATGAGGGATTTGGTGGTTTCGTTGGGAATTTCCTGTCAGATTTGCTGAGAGAGCTGATTTTGCTCAACAGCACATTAACTTATGTTTGCTTGTGGGAACTACTGAAGTGAAGACCTCTGCACAATGATTGAGGGTAAGAAACAGAGAGCCCTAAGCTCTTTAAACTCAAGTTCTGCTCACAAGGCTCTATTCAATTATCCACACATGTATCTTGGCCATCTCCTGCCTGCTATACTTAAACCATAAAACAAAGTGGTGTCTGTTCACAGTTCGTCTTTTCTTAGAATCTATTTGATCTACTTGATGATATAGAGCAGGGTGCATGGGAAAGCTTATGTTAAAGCAATCAGTCATTTTATTTCAGTAGTCGTCTTATAATTCTGTAAAGGAAATCAGACTTATCATGTAATTTCTTGTCATATTCTATAAAATCGGGCCACAGTTTCCATCAGGGATAATAACACTGTAAAAAAAATGTGTAAGTCAGATGATCAGACAGGTTCTTGTGCTCAGTTTTGATCATATCATTACATTTGCTAATATGAAACTCAACTATAAATGAATAGATAGCGAGTCTCTCCTGAGGTGCTCAGTGACCAGTGGTGGATAAAGTATTCAGATCCATAACTTGAACAGGCCCCCGGGACGAGCGGCAGGCTTTGAAGCCAGTTTTCGTAGTGGCCAAACCATGTAATTACATCATCACGTGATGCCCAAAAACTTTTTCCCTGACATAATAAGTCAAACAGTAAAACGATGGATACATTTGTTTTAGCTTCAGAACCCCCGCGAAATGACTCGTTTCACTGTCAGAATTTGAGCCATTTGGTCAAATAAAATTTGCAAAGACTAGAAGATTAAGTTATTTTGTCCCCATTCAAGTTAGCAAGGTGCTAAACCGGAAGTTAGTCGGCTAGGTCAGTCTAAGTCTCCAGTGCCCCACAATGCGGAAGCTATGCAGAAGACAGTTGAGTCATTTGGCTTCATGCGGCACTGAGCAGCTTTCATATTAATGAATGGGACTACGCCTCCATGGCTGTGTCCAGGTATAATTATAATGTCCTTAAACTTAAAGGGTAACTCCACCAATTTAAAACAACACATGTGTTTTACCTGTATATTTACAGGTCATTGGAAGTGCTACTACATATGTTAAAAAAGTAGTATAAAGCCCTTTGTGGCTGCAGAGGAAGCTGCATGTAATCTTATAAATTGTCTCTGTTGACTTAACTCAGCAGCTAAATTGTGTTGTGGTAAATGAAGGCTAGGTGCCAGGCTTTGTTATTTCACATATTCTTCTTCCTTTTCAAAGATGATTGTTCAATTGGTGCAATTTTGACTGTTAGTCTTTAAACTGTCCATAATGTCTCCAACAGTGTTATAGAAGTGCGATGCAGACCGGTGGACTGCTTTTCAAAATACTGCTTCAACCACATTGCAACAAGTCACTGAGTAAAATAACTGAAAGCTATTTATCAGCTTCCTCTGGAGCCACAAAAGGCTCTATGCTGCTTTTATTATATGTGCACTCATGTACTCCCCAAGACCGTAAATACGTGTGAAATTGGTGGAATTACCCTTTAAGTAAAAGTTCTGACGCCACACTTGCAATTGAGGAGGCTATTTTTAAGTAAAAAGTGAAACAGTAAAATATGATTATATTGTAATTACCAAGACAAAATATGAAAAAAAGTTGGGTGGAACTAGAATCAACCTGTTAGTAACACAACCCTTCTTCATTTCATTCAGAACGCATGGTATTGGAATTTAGCGTGTACTCTGAAATGTATTGTCAGTCTCATTTCTGGTAATCAACTGTTCATTTTGTATTAAAGCTGTTCATTCTAATTTAAAAACACGGCATGTACTATATTGTACTATATTATAGAAAGAAAAAACAAACATGCTAAGTTTTCAGTTTAGAATTAAAAAGAGAAGGACTAGTTCGACCGGTTGGCTGCGGTGAACAAAGAGAGAGACGGTGACGGAGTGAGCATTAAGAGAGAGAGAGATTAAGAGAACAGACTGATATACTAATCAGCACATATAATGGTTGGATTCATTCAAGTTCAAAATGGTCCTTGCCATTATTGTTGTTGTTTTAAATCTGATATAAATGAATAATTCTAATCTGGCTTGTTTATTGAGGCTCTGCCTGTTAGTTAATGGCACAGCAGTGAACTTTGGCCGGACAAATGTACAAAGCCTCCATTGAACTTTTCCCTCACAGATAAAACATAATGCTCATCAATGGCATAATATCAAGACAGATAAGGAGGAAGAAAAGACTATTGAATTTTTTGTCTTTCCTCTGAGTTTAACAAAGCTTGAAGGCTGTTCTTTGCCAGATGGAAACCCCAAGCTGTCATATCAAATGATAAAATATCTTCTGAAGGAATTAAAATGAAATTAGTTCTCTCTGGCGGCAAAATCACACTGGGGGGAGAAATCCTCCTGAATATCACCCCTGCGCTGACAACACCTACACACAAAAGCAGCCTTCTCATGGCACCTGCATGCTAAAGAGCTGACAGGACATCATGGAGCCACTTACACCCTACCCCGCGTAAACTGGCAGTCAGCTCTCTGTTAAAGGTTAAAGTTGGTGGCAGATACCTGCTAGATGTGGTAAAAACAAGTGCTGATAGTCCCCTATTTACCTGTTGGTGCCCAATTGGCTAACTGGAATTGAGGAGTGCCGGCAGCTTGTAGGAAGTGGTGCTAAGCCTCAGATTAAAATATAGAAGTGCACTGCATGCTGGTGAGAACTGTCCCAATTAAAGCACTGCCTGCTTAGCTTAATCACATTCCTTACTTAACCATTTAATAGTCTTACGAATATATATATATTTCTTTTTTCTTTGCATTTTACAGTTCTTTTTGTAATATTTTTTTTTTTTGAGCTATCACAACTCAAGTGCTTTGCTAAACGGTTTAGAAATGTGTCAGAGGGATGAGCTTTATTTTTGCTGAAGTGCCCTTGAGCAGGATGCGATGCTGTGACCTTTCAGGTAAGACAGTTGCTCTAAACTCCAGGTTTAGCAAAGAAGAAACATGTGTCACTCATTGAATTTACTGTAAAATCAATGTCCGTTTAAAAAAGAAAGAGAAAATGGTGCGAACGCATTAACCCACGTTGACTGCCAACCCTGATGACACCGGCTATGGATCACTGCAGCCATGGAGACAGACAGGCAGGGAGACACCACTGTTTGCTTTTTAATGTCCTACACACACACACACACACGTGCGCGCGCGCACGCACACACACACACACACAGTCCTATCTCTGCTATCAGTGCTGGCCCAGCAGTGTACGTCCCCTCGATGCAGGACACGGAGCTGAAAGGTCGCAGTGTGTTGCTGCTGTCGCCGGTGAAATGTCACCAGGCCAGTCCTGCTCTGTCCAGCCTGTCTGTCTCTCATGTGAAGTCTCTCTGAAGTCGCTGCTGAGGTGTGTGAAACCATCAAACATCCTACACAGAGAACACGTCTTGGACGATGCTCCTGCTTATGTAATGTCGGACAACGCACCGTGCGAGGGAGTGAAGAACACTGTAACTGAGCTCTTATTATCAAGCTTTGTTTACTGAAGCTGGCGCCTCAGCGTTACACAAAAAGCTCTCTTGTTTGAGTCCTTTTTTTCAGTGTCTTCGCAGCAAACAATACACATTTTTGGGGTGAAGGAGAATGAAAAAAGTGAATGAATGGGGGGCCTGTGGAGAGATGTGTCAGAATGCGCTCATGATAAACTTGGCAGCGTGGGTCATGCTGAACACATCGAGACAGAGCGCGGCTATCTGCTTGGAGTCGTCTGTGGGAAAGAGACAGGCCTCAGTGTGGGAAATGGCTTCCTTTTGATACGGAGCTGAGCATTAGCAGTCTGCTATCATCTGTGATGGAAAAGTCCGGTCCGGTTTAAAGAGGGCAAATGCAGAAAGAGGGTTTTTGTCCACTGCCCTGACCCTGTGTCACTCCAATGGACTCTGGGTGCCTTTGAGGATGCTTGATAAATCGTGCAGATAAGTGGTTTGATACAATTCTCCAGCCACCAGATTTGGCATCTTTGACCAAAAATTAAATTGATAAATGTGAATAATGTTGCGGCTTATGAAATCAAGCCTCTCTCTGTCTGTCTCTCCTCTCTCTCGCTCCCCTCTCGTCCGTCTGTCTCTAGTCCTCTTGGCTCCAGGCCTGAGTCCCATGGTTGACTGATCAAGTCGGGGTGTTGAGGCGAACTCAGTTGGTGAAGCGCAGGAGCGCTGACGGGTTGCTGCTGGGGCTGAAATCAGTCTAAGTAGGCTAGGCCGAAAACACAAACACAACTCGCCTCCCCTCCCTACCACCCGTCTCTCTGTCCTTCCACCATCCTCCATCCTGGCTCGGCTCGGCCAAAGGGTTCACTGTGTCCACTGGCTCACCTCTCCATTCTCACACCAGCATGGGTGGATGGTTGGACAGAGGAGGGGGCTGGGTAAGTAGAACTCACGTGCAGGGCTAGTTCCACTCTCTGAACCAAGCCTGACTTTGACTCAGTTAGTGGATACAAATGTGATGTTTTAAAGTCACAATGAGAATAAACATGTGCCACTAAAATGATTATAAATATCTCCTACAATGTTTGTGTACCTTAAAATAATCTTTTCAAAGAAAAAAAATACGCTGAAGTTTTATAACTTCTGTCTCTCTAGCAAAATTAACATTAAACCTTTAAGATGATGATGAGAGGGATGAGAGGGACGAGAGTGACGATCCAGGCTCCCAGCTGAGCTGCCTCGCTCCTCTGGACTTGTTCTCACTTTGAGATTTTGACCTGCGTGCTAAGCTGACCTTCTGTATTTTTGTATTCTTTGCAATCTCTGATCTTGAAAAAAATAAAAAATAAAAAATAAATAAATAATAAAACTGGGCTGTATTTTGTGCATCCTAACCAAAGCTCCTGCCTTGGTTCTTCTTGTTGACGTCTTCTGGCTAGTCTTCTCGGGTGAGAACATTTTTGACTCCCTGTGATGGCCTGACAGTAGTTTCACCTCAAAGTTGTTTACATTTACAGAAATTGCTAAAGCTAGTCTGGTTGATGGTTTGATATTAATGAGATCATGTGATGATTTTTGAGATCGTGTGCTTGTACAGACTATTGAGTTTTACTGGACTGTGATTTGCTTGTGTGATTTTGGAGATCACACATTTGTGGAGGATGATTCTTGGTTTTTGATTGTGATGTGGTTTTGGATTACTGATTGGATCGGACATCCAGGTCATGGTAATTCTAAGTGCTGTGGTGAACTGGTCGTGTTTCCAAGTTTTTCAAAATCTGCAACTCCCCTCCAGCTAGTTAGAACTGAAGAAGCCTCTTGGATGAGAGGTGACGCATCTTCAAGAAACTGAAACATGTAAGATTACTGATGTGATTCAGCCTGTTAATTGGAGGTTAGGCTTTTAGGGGATAATGAATTCCCTATAAGCAAGTTGTGCAAACAAAGGAAACCAATCACATGTTGAGTACACCAACAGAAAATCAGTGAGATCCATAATAACGCATCACAGAAAAGTGTGTGCAACAGTAATAGTTGCTGTGTCATTATTCATGACTCATCACTAAACTGTGTTTGGTTTGACTCTTATGGACTTCTGTAGAAAAATGGCAGACTCTTTGGAAGAAGACCTGCTCTGACTGTAGAGTCTTAGTTTTAGCTGATACTATAGTCCATTTTTGCCAATAGATCCCCCCTAATCCTACACACTGCTCCTTTAATTCGTCGTATTGATGCACTTCTCTGAAAATAGGTCAGAGATCAGGAACAAACAGCCACGAAGCTGTGAAGAATCTGAGCGAAGCATCAAGTACATCACTTAACAATCACGTCTGGACAGTCTGACACTTTCTGCATTAAACAACAGGAATCCATCACTGGGAATCAGCACATTGTGAAAACACCTGCTTGGAGAAAGAAGGAAGAGAGGAAGGGTGGAGGACGGAAACAGAGGACAGAGGGGGGAAAGGGTGAATTCTCAGGCTGCCCCTAACCCATCCACCCCCACCTCAACCCAGGCTCATTAACTCAATTCATAATCGTCCCATTTTGACTCCCCCCTTTCGCCCTTCTCTTGCCCCTGCTAACAGGGTAGGTAGGTGGGGGGGAGGTAGCTGAGCTCATTAGGCCAAGGACCATCGCTCACTTCACTCTTAAAATAACCGCCGCTTCAAAGTAGAAACCTCACGCCTGCGAGCATGTTCAAGTTTCCACAGTTCCGTGTCGACAAAAAACGGCTTGCTGGCTGATGAACGCCGTTCTCCTGTCCGTCTCTTTCTTGTCGCTTTTGATGTCTGTAATTTTTCCTTGGCTTCCTCCTTTTTTCCCCTCTTCCCTGTCCAGGCAGCTTGAAGCAGAACCACTAAATGGGGATAATTGGGGGGAAAGTGGCTGGCCCTTGTCTGACCAATCTTCTCACACAACAATCAGCAGATTGTTCTTGGAACCCTGTGACACAACAACCTCCTAGTGTAGATTGTGTCTGTAATTAGCAAGCAGCTACCGACGTGCATGTCAGATGCTGTTATATGTAGCGAATCGATTGAAAATTCCCTCTCTTGCCCGTTTTCTCAACAGCCCAGCCCTTCCATTCCTCTGGCCCGTCTTTTTGGATTGCTTTGAGCGGCAGCAGGTGTTCTCTTTAAGTGCTGGATCGATGCAGCGGGGAGGTTTGTTTGCTGTCTCTAGAGATGAGACAGACGGTCAGTTGTAAGGCTTGGTGTTTTGTGTGCCTGACTAGACACTGGTTAACCATCTAATGAGGGCAGAGGGAATGTGTCCACAGAGCCTGAGCAGCAGGACCTCTCTCTGACCGTTTCTCCCTCTCAATATACTGCCTCACACACACATACGTGCATACGGGATGAACCTTTTTTGACACGTCGTGTTTACTCCAACATATGCAGCGTCGGCCAATATTTGTCTTCCTTGTCAAATTTTAATCCTCTGCTTCTTTTGTTTACATACGTGCGCATGATATCCTGCACGATCTCTGATAACACACACACACACACACACACACACACACACACACACACACACACACACGTCAACATTGCTAACAGGGCACTACATATCTCCACTATCTTTGAAAAAAGCCTGGTAGCAGCCTGGTAGCCCTAAACTGGGGGACTCACTGAGGAAATGAATCTTGTTTTCATGTTGTATTTGTTGTTAATGATGCTGCTGGTCAAGAAAGTGCTGATTTTAAAAAAAGAAAACACGTTTCACTGGCTGTAATGTAAAGTTTTATTTCATCAGTGTATATTTGTACAGCCTTGACTTCAAGATTTTTATCTGACTAATACCTAGTGAGTGTGTTTTTCATTGGGTTCTGGAAATTTGCAACTTACAACTTGAAATGGCCAAACTTTAAAGAATCATACTTAAAAAGTACAGAGTACAGCTGTAGGATTTTACAAGGTCCCATGAATTTAGTCGAATATAGATTCAACATGAAGTTCCTGAAGAAAATCCACAACATGACCTGGGAGAAAAACAAACACACATACACGTCAATATTGCTAACAGGGCACTAAATTTCCCAACTATCTAAGAGGGGACACCTTTTTTTTCTGGGTCATTTTGAAAAAACAAAATAGAATAGAAAAGCTTCTTATAAGGTCTTTTACCATAATATTACTTCAATTAATAATTACTACTTTGGCTGTTATGTGTTTTTGTGATTTGCCAATCATAGACGACACACACACACAACCTGAAGGGTTCACAGAGTACTCACAATTGCTAGTTACTGTGTTTGTTTGCATTAGAAGCAACATCCAGCATAGTGGACCAGATAAGAGATTGTCCTGTCCCTACCTACTGTTTGTAAGAGCTAAAGTTTTCACACAAGAATTGATGGTACACGACTTCATGCAAATAATTAAGTGTGTGTATACAAAGCAATTATGTTCCAGACTAGGACAGGCTTAATATTGAGACACAGACACTACAACCACTTTGAAGGTTCCAATTTATAAAAGCTTTCCAAGATTTATCTTAAAACACTAAACAGTGTTTTGGAAAACGTTTTGTTTTTGGGTGATTGTCGATGGAAAGACAGGGAGAGAACTTAAGACAACTTTACTGATAAATGATTGACCAAATTCTGACCTGGTGATTAGAGGCGTCTCCTCAGGGAGCTTTTGCACCTCACAACTGGTTTACAGGTGTAATCTTCATTCCCAAACGACAGAATTGGTTGTTTCCATAACAACTCACAGCATTAACAATTGTTAATTTTAATTGTCAATTGTATTAACGTTGGAGTACCGGTGAGAGGCATACCGGCAATCATAAGGTTAACCTTATTAAGTAGTAGTAGTTATTAGGTTAGGCAACTGCTTGGTTAGGTTGAGTAAAAGATCATAGTTAAAACAAGTATGTTAATCACGCTACTTTAGTTCGGTACGTAAGTAATTTATGTACATGCCGTGAGCTACGTTATGTACGTAATTTAAAAATCAGTCAATGTTGACTTTTGGTTTCACACAGGATACAAATCTCCTGTCTCCTGGGTGAAAGCACTGTGTTTGACCATAATGTCTATGGGGTTAACATGGGGTTAAACAATAAATGCAAATATGGGTCATAATAATCTGCTTGCACAAAGGCGATTTGAAAGAAAGGTCTGTTAAATGTTATTGTCCCATGAGCCAGTTTGTTCAATCAACATGAGTTCTAAAATAACAAAAAAGTTTTGGATATTTTATGCGTTGATATTATATCCGATTTTGTTGACCTTATTAAAATCATTGTGACTCCCACACTCTTCTTTGACTTGATGGCGTGCATTGCAACTTGTGGGTTATGACAAAAACAATAAACTGGCTTGCAAATGCTGGCAAATAAACATTATTTATTATAGGAAAGAAAACCAACTCAAGTAATTTAGGTTGTCAAAGTTGTCAAAGGCGACAATTTTTGGCCTGAAAATAGTAAAGTAAAGACTAGGTGCCAGCTCAATGCAGTCATTTTTGGTCTTTTGACATGACCGTACATCATTAATGGAAACCAGCTGTTACATTATATTAATCCAATATTTTAATGTTCACGATCTATTTCCCACCGTCTTTAATTTTTTCATCAGTCAAGACACCACTCTGTGTGCTGTATTGTGTTGCTGTTCCCCCTATTCATCCGAACAAGTTTAGCCATTTTTAAAAGAAACAGGTCACCATTCTAACAGAGTTACTGATAAATAGTGGCTATTTTTTGCTTGCTAGATGAGTGCCATGGAAACATTTACAGCCTTTTACACAAAACATTCAAACAGACGATGGGAAGATGGGGTCCTAACCTGGAGTCATCACTTTATGAGAATTAGAAGACGTCTTTTATCATCATGTGTCTCCGAGACAGAGAGCAGTCATGGTTGGCTGCTAGACATCATCACTGGGGTGTAAGTGATACTGCTGAGCGTAGAGTAGGTCATCCTCATGGCCTGTAAGTGATGACAATCGAGATGACTGATGGTCTTGGAGTGAGCCTCTTTCCCACTCAGGACTATTTTACACACTTTAAGGAGAAACTATGAAAATATTTGTCCTGTTAGTAAGAGCTGACGACCACTGTGTGTGCTTTGGCCTGGTCCTCTGTGCTCATTGTGGAGTAAATCAAATTAGCAATGTGTGCTGCAGGTGATATGAGGTCAACACTGTGTTTGTGTATTTATGTGTGTGAACATGTGTGTGTTTGTTTTGAGTTTTTGAGTTAGTGAGTAGAGGAAGTCTAAATATCAAAGTCCTAAATGTTGAGCACTGGCGGTGCAGGAAGTCTGACGTGCAGATCAAACATCCCATTAAGTTGTTAGAGGCAGCCAAGTGCAATAACACAGCAGCTGGGCCTCGTCCGTCCACATACGGGCAGATAGACAGGCATGCAGACAGACAGACAGACGGGCAGGCAGACACAAAGCATACATTTACAGCCCTGCTTAATGGGCCGGCTGTGCAGACGGACAGAGCCTCTGAACTTGTGTCAATGTCCGAGATTATAACGAAAACCAGAAAGATTTTCAGGTAGCTCTTGTAACATTTTATATGAAGACCACCTCTATGGTCAGTTATGGGGCCATGCTGTTTCATAATCCCTTGATAACACTTCATGACTACACTCATAAACACATAAAACTTTCTGATGTACTTAATTATCAATCATAAAACATAATATATGGGACGTAATAAATTAAAACATCAAGTCTCCTATGGATGCATATGAAAATATGTAGTATAGTATTGTATAGTCGTATCATATGTTACACATGAATTAAACTCAAAACTTACCACCGACAATGAAACATTATGATGAAGAATGCAGTATCATAGATTCATCAATCTGTACTAAACGTCACTTAACACATGCATGAGAACTTATGGGACTGCGTGGACTTTTATAGCACACTATGAGGCCTGACTACAGTTAAATGTTGAGCTGTGTTAAGGTGTTTAAAGGTAGGCATAATGTATTTTGAGCCCCATCAGTCAACCTCTATTTAATAACTAGTCAAGAGTAGTATTATGAATCCATTATAATATGCAACCTGGTATCACACCAAACCATGTAATAGAGTTGCTGGTCCAAAGTGTCTGGACATGGTCTCTTCTATGGTCAAAGTATCAGTAACAATCACGCTATGTCTGGTTATATTTTCTAAATAACAGCACCAAAACTATAGGCTAGGTTTAGGAGAAGATCATGATTTTGCCTAAAATAACTACATCCTCAAAACAGTTACCACTCGACTCAAACCCTGGTCACCTGGGTGAAAATCCTATGATGAAACAGCCCAACCATCCCTGGCCTCCGCTTCCTCCCAAATGTGAACTTTCTGCCTCTTTGAATTGTGTATGTCTGTTGTTCCCTCAATCTGGACAAACTGATGAGATCACTCATATAGTTTATTCAGTCAAACTAGATTTTAAAGGAAATTAACTTAAAAAGGTCCCGTTTACAGATAACATATTGTATTGAGTAAAAAAAACAAAGCAAGAAAAGACCTAGTTTGATTGTAGTAAACTGGTGATAATGGGTAGTCCACATCAAAATACATTAAATCCACCGATTAAAAAATACTTTCAACCCTCCTCCTCCTCCTCCCTCCATACCTGACACCTCTGGGGCGTCAGTCGTCTCCCTCCGGGGGGGCTGATGGGAGTGAAGCCTGGTGGACGGACAGGGTGAGCCAGAACACTTGCGGGGTCAATTCTGCATGTGACCGGTGTTTTGTATTTAATGAGAGCTGCTGTCACTTCGACTCAGGGCAGTCAGCGGAGAGACAGAGAGAGGAGAGCAGAGGAGGAGAAGAAATGACAATAAAGAGGGGGAAGAAATGTTTGAGTGGAAAAATGGACAGAGTGTGGGAGAAGAAAAGAACACCTTCGTTTTTTTATTTGTTTGGGACGTCGAGCATAAGATTATTCTTCTAGGACGCGCAAAACAAAAATGTTAGCGGAAGTTAAAACAAACTGGAACATGACATAATGCCTGTAATCCCACCCCTTCCACTGTGCACCTCTCTCTGCCACATCCCACCCACATTCCCCTGATCCTCTCCCCTCCTCCCCCCCGAAAGTCTGGCCAACGCTGGACGCTCATTAGGTCATGTGTACTCAATACTGTTGTTCCTGCGTCCCTTAATTTTCACTGTTACGGGGACAAAGGGAGGCACAAAGCGTATCGCAGCCCTGGGTCCTTGCACTCGACCTCATTTGCTCATTACTGTCGCCATAGAAACTCATTCCCCTCATCACCTCCAGGCGACCCCTCCCACAGTGTACGGGTGAATAGAGTTTTAATGGCAGTTTAAAAGGGATGGGAGCGATAGGTAGGTTTGTGTGCGTCGGCGTTCGTGGGCCGTTTCTTCCGATAACAGGAACTACTGTGTGACCCGATGATTACTCCGCCGCCGCTGCATGAGTGTGTGTGAGCAGGAGCATGTGATATTAAGTGTGATGTGCCAAGACCTTTTTCCTCTTGAACTCTTGGGAACGGGTCATTTCTGGCGGACACAGAAATGCGTGGGTCGTGGATCAGGTTTCTTGACTCTGGAAAATCTCCAGGCAGCAATGCTGGAGCAAAAAACAATCTTTATGATCTTTATGAAGAAAGAAAAACGCCAGAAAGCACTGAGAGTCCATTCTTTTTGATTAATCCAGCCACTGGTATGTGCCATGTGAGAAACTTGTGATGAGTGTGTATGTTTTGCAAATTAAGAGCAGGGTTGGCCAAAAGGTTCCTTCTTTGTAGCGTCTGGGTAGAGATTTTTTTTTTCAGGCATCAAGCATAATAGGGGACCAAAGCTCCTGAAAGTGTCTCCTCTAATTCCTCTTTTTCTAAACATGACCCACTGTGGATGCCTGCAGTTGGCTTTTATAACTTGTTCGTATTCTTATAAAGGAAGAGGATGAAGCTGCTTATCAGAGTCCGAGTCCCCCAAGAAACGTATTACCTATACAGGCAACGCATACAGATGCTGCTTTTCCTGGACACACACTCAACTGTAGGATAGATTTCCATAGCCGTGTACTGCATGCATTGACAGACACACACACACACACACACACACACACACACACACACACACACACACACACACACACAGAAAGCGAACACAGGCCTGGTTACTAACCAGAGGAGAGGATGGAACGGGCG
>OMLP01045036.1:5470-19989 GCA_900302685.1 Spondyliosoma cantharus | reverse complement strand
CCAGCAACAACAAACTCTGCCTCGGCATTCCAGAAAGATGGCGTACGAAGAGCAAGACGAAGCTACATTTCGTATATGGTGTACATGATAATTAAACAAACTAGATTTCGGAGGAAAGATTCATCGTGTTGTTTTCTATTTCCAGCAACAACACGACTAATCGTCTCCTTCTACTTCCGGCTCACGACCCCCGGGGGAAAAAATCTCGAGCCCGCGCAGAACGCAAAATCCGAATCCGATCTGATGGAACGTATACATGCACGGGTAATGCGACTATCAATCAAATAATCTAGGTGTTTTAATTCGACTAGAGAAATCCGATCCGGTCCGATTTTAGTCAGACTAAGGTGTATACATGCATCTTAAAAATCTGATCATAGTCGGACTAACCCAATAATTCAGTTTTCTTGAGTGTCATGTAAACGCACTGAGCGTAAGCATTTAAGGATGTCCCTCTGTTAGAAATCACTAAACAAACTCAGTCCTGACTTCTGTTGCTTACACGTCCAACTTTTATTTGGACTAAAGGTTTGACTTTGCTGTAATTCAATTGAAATATGATCCACGGTGGATTTTTTTTCATGCTCCCCATAAATACCACAACGGAAACTGGCCCAGTGAAAGTGGTAAGTAAAGGGGACAAAGTGAGGCAAAGTTCCCTCCTCTGTGGCTCTTCCTGGGGTTTCTGACCTCGATAACAGCTCAGAAAACATTGTTGTGTCTTGGGGAACAACTGAAACCTAAACTAACACAACCTCTTTGAGTCTTGTTTATGTATCATTATGTACCGCAGAAGTAGTATTTCAAGAAATTCAATAGCACTTTCTTCTTAGCTGTAAAGATTTATGCAAAATATGTTCATACTTGAGCTGGAAACACTGAGGCCAGTTATACATGTGATTGTGGTATTTCAATCAATGCAGAAATGTCTGTTTTTTTTTCTATTGTCAACAAATACAAAATCAGCATTGTGTTAGTGCATTTCTCAATATCTTCTGGCTCTCTGCTCCATGTCACGGAGTGAAATTTACCCAGAAAATTTCCACACAGAAATTCTTTGTACACTACACGGACAAAAACATTGGACCACCTACACGTTACACCCACAGGAGATTTTTTATGACATCCCATTCTAAATCCATAGGCATTAATATGGAGTTGGTCTCCCTCCTTGCAGCGAGGAAGGCTTTCTACAAAGTTTTGGAGTGTTTCTGTGGGAATTTCTGTTGAGGGCCTGGCTCAGGAATCTCTGTTCTAGTTCATCCCAAAGGTGTTTGATGGGGTTGAGGTCAGGGCTCTGTGCGGTTCACTCATCCAACCATGCCGTTATGGACCACGCTTTGTGCACAGGGGCACAATCATGATAGAAAGTAAAATGGACCTTCCCTAAACTGTTCCCACAAAGTTGGAAGCATAGAATTGTCCAAAATGTCTTGGTAATCTGAAGCATTAAGCTTTCCCTTCACTGGTACTAAGGGGCCTAGCCCCACCCCATAAAAACAACTCCATAGCACCAAACTTTAGAGTTGGCACAATGCTGACGGGCAGGATAACATTCTCCTGGCATTCACCAAACCATATATATATATATATATACTTCTTCTGAAATGACCTCCCCTCTTCCTTCTTTGGAAAGGAAAGTACTGATGGCAGGGTCTAATATGATCACACATGTGGATAAAGGCCTCGTCATACTTTATATTGAACCGTAGGACATGGGCAGGATCAGTTGGGTGTTAAAGTCCAAGCAGATTTTGAGATTGGCCTCTCCCTGGTTTCAGTCTCCTTACCCTGAGCTATTGTTCCCTGTACTCTTACTGTAGACTGTGGCTCAATCACTCCTGACTCTGTCTCCTGCCTCGCTGTTCCCCGTGGCTCAATGTCTCCCTCTACCACTCTCGCCTCTGTCTCTTGTTTTCGCTGTTTCCTGTGGCTCAAAGTCTCCCCTTATCACTCCAGCCTCCGTCTCTGTCTCTTGCCCTGCCTTTCCCTGTACACTTTCTGTTGGCTCATCTCCATTTCCTCATCTGACCTATCACTTTTTCGCCTTCCATCGGTGAAACAAGCAATCAAGCATTGTTCATTTATCATCTATTAATCTACCATTGTTCAGCATTAATCTTTTATCAAACATAATGAACACATTCTACACTCTTCACAGTCAATGATAAGTGATTATAGATGTATATTGTTATGTAAATGAACTATTAAATTGTTGTCTGTGAATACCTTTGCAGTGTAAACAAACTGGCACATGGGATATAGTTCTGTGTCTCTTTAACTCACCTATTTTATGAGGCTTCTTTGCACTGTAGAGTAAAATATCACGATTGACAATATGTGACACACACAAATATGTAGTAGTCTACAGTGTGCTGCTGACTTTCTGACGCAGGCCGCATACTCTGTCCTGCACGCACACATTCGCAAAAGCTAATTTTTCAAGCGTCAGAAGCAATGATGCCTGCGTGGACACAGCAGCAGCTCAAGCAACACAGCCTGTAAATCCTGTAAGTTAACAGGCTCTGGATACACGCACGGTAGTTGTGACTAGAATACATTCATTGTTGGTTTGGATATTTTATGGAGAAAAAAAATATGCGGGAATAAAAAAAAAATACATCACCAGAACCTTTAAATATCTGAGTGAAAATAAAGCTATTGCCACAGTTCACCACCTGTCCCCACTCACATCGAGGTCTTGTTTTATTAGGTCAACATAATAGCCTCACTCCCCACACGCCCAGCCTGTTACCTGTGTAATGACTTAATGACTGGCGACAGCTTATCTCTCCCTGTGGATGAGATCAATAGACTGACGCTCTTTGCGTTCCTCGTTGACGCGGAACCTCAGAGACCAGCTATTATGCACTATAGTCGGCTTGCTTTGGGTAAACATGGGCCATCTCTCAAATTCCCCACCTCCTCCCCCTCCCACCTACATCAAGGAAGTTACAAGGACTGAGACCTGTCTGCTTCTGTTTATTTACCCTGACAGTTTTATGCATAGAAATGCTGTCACGCAGTCGGCGGTCAGGTTTTGTAGTGAGGACTGGGCAGACGGACGACACTGAGTCACTCCTATCAGACCATCTCAGAGACGACCTATTGTGTCAACAGCCTGTTGGCTGCAGGCAGATTGTCCTCAGAGTATCAGGGACCATCAGCTCATAAGGGTGTCAACAAGTTGTGGGAACTTATTAAGGACACGACCCACAGTGTCTGCTGTATTTGTGATTGGTGTGACCTCAATGTAATATTGACACATTGTCAATCGGCGACGTGCTACGAGTTTCCAGGGTGTGTTTTTTTGTTTCCAATTTTTTCACCTGAGCTCTCTCCCAGACGCAGGTCCCCAACTCACCAGTGGACTTCTGTGCCTCACTTCTCTGCCTACATTCTGCCAGTGCCACCGTGTGCTTCCTGCGCCTCACCCCCAGCTGAGTTACCCAGACCTGATCACGCTAAATTCCTGTTTGCCTTGTCAAATAAATCCCATTGAAGCTGCTCCAACTCTGGTGTCCGCTTCTGGGTCCTTAAACCTACCACCACACATCGTCGCATTTGTGAGGCAAACATTTGCTCTACACGCATGATGATGATGATGAAGAAAACATACATGCGGATCATCATACTAGTCATTTTCCAAACTATAAACGGCAGCAGCCATCATGTTTTCTTTGATTTGTATTAACATGTGTAGCTTGCATCATATTTGTACTTTACTACTTAACTTTACTACACTTTACTGCAGTAATTTAGTGACTGTAGAGGCAAGTCAAAAAGGAATTAGGTGAACGTGACTAAATATATTTCAACATATTGTCACAGTTTGGCATAGCTGGTGACCCCGCTCATTTCTGTCTGTCCCCGTGACCAGTCATTCTCACCTAATCAGCCAACTCCACTCACCTGTCCTCATAGCTGCTCCTCATCGAAAATCAACCCTGTATAGCCTCACAGACCCTCATGGTCCATTGTTGACATCACAGGACTGTGATTCCCCGTCGGCAGCCCAGCCAATACCCGTTCCTGGTCCTCAGTCGACAGTAAGACCGACTCATGTTCATGACACCAGCCAGCGGGGCCCCCCAGTCGACGTCCCGGTCGACACCAGCTCCTGTTTCTCAGTCGGCGTTCTGGCTGAAGCCAGCTCCTTTTCCTCCATCAGCGGTTCAGCCAACATCCACCAGCGGTTCCAAGCCTCCCAGCTGGCCTCCAAAGGGCTTCAGTGTCTGCCGCCCGGACTTTGTGACTCTTAAGTTTATAATATTTCTGAGGACATTAACATATCTGCCTCAGTCACATAAAGAGATTTTCAACAGCAGTGGTGGTTGTTTAACAAGATTAACTTGTATGTCCAGATGTATTGTGTTTTCTTAAAATGGAAGTTAGGTGTCTCTACAGTACACGTGTAAATACCCTGACACAAAGACAGGATGGTTGTTATTCACCAAAATGCACCTTTGTAACCTTTGGCAAACATTAGAAGAAATATTTCATGTATTTCATCTGTTTTTGCTTGAATAAAATCAATCTTTGAGGGGAAGGCTGGAACAAAATGTAGTCTAAAATGAAACCATCAGAATACATGAACCAGCAAAACCAGCTTTCCAAAATTTCCCAAGCGGGGGGGTTTTGGAAAGCTGTTGTGAAATCCTGACACCCTCCAGCATCACAGCTTTCGCCACCTGACTTCAGCCCAGTTCCAGGGCCCTTTGAGTAAAGCGAGAAGACTTGCTGAAATCCTGAAGAAAAATTATATCATAATTACTCTGGCTACATTGAGGAGAGAGTCTCGCCTCAGATTCTGTGTGCTCGCCTCTCACAATAGGCGACCACTTTGCCCGTCTGAGAGGGATCCATATCACACGGACCATTGTAAGGACCAGCACAAAGGCCGCGGCGAGAGATACTTCATTACTCGAGTGCTCGCAGATCAGTTTCTTTTGTCAGCTTTTGCCAGCCACCATTTTACACCGCTGGAAAAAAAATAAATTCTTTCGACCGATGACAAGTGAGTTTGGCTGTAACCCCCCTTGACCAGGCTGAATGTACATTGAAGTAGCCTTGTCTGGGAACACAGACATACATACGCCAACACCCTGTCTAAACACACAGAGAAAGAGAAAAGCTCTTGTGTCTATATGCAGAGCATTTAACGACACCCACAGATGTCAACCAGAGTTTAACAGTTTGGGTCAGCGCTTACTAATTTATACGAGCGCTCTGTGATTATGTTAGGCTTTGACTGTGGGTTCTGATGAGGGATTGATTTGGACCGAGGATAAACTCTGGGGGTGTTTTAGAGTATTTATCTTCGGGTGGCTTTCTTTGACTCTTTCGTGTCAAAACAGCCTCTCACACTGTCTCTCTTCCTTCAACCTGTCTATTGTTGAAATAAGAAGAAAATATCAGACTCCCTCTGCATTCTGCACCCATTCTGCCAGAACATTTGTTTCTTTGCAAGTATTGTTGTTCAAATTGAAATATCAAATATATATATCAAATATCAAATTGATATCCGTCTGCTCAACAATACATCTGAATTCAATAATAAAATATCCAGTTTGTCCACCTAGAGCAACACATGCATTTTCTGCTCTGACATGGGGAGGACATCATCTTTCAGTGCCTTCTAACACTGTTACAAATCTAAAATCTAATAGCCTGATTTGTCCTGACTTGCAGGATACAGTGTAGTTAATTCTATTTGGTTATCAACAACATGGTGTTCTGACTAATTTGCATTAAGTATTAAAAAAACAATTGACTTACTCTTTTTGAGAGACGCCAACCTAAAGCAATAAAGTAACAGCAAAGGAAACAATTTTGTTACTACATTGATGGGAGTAAGTGATGCACCAAACAGTGCCTAGTATGCCAGGAAACAGAAGAAGAAGAAGAAGAAGAAGAAGAAGAAGAAGAAGAAGAAGAAGAAGAAGCCACAAAGGCTGGGTTTTGAGTGTGCATAGTCGCCGACATTAAGTTCTTGTGAATACTCATGAATGGCAGCCCCACACTATAACCTCTCCCACTGTACCGCCACAAAAGAACAATAAAGGTGAAAATGTTTTTTGTAAAACTGTAAATGTGGTTGTTTTAGCAGAATCAAACTTGCTTTCATTGTAACGGACAAGTAATTTAGATTGCAGATTGCTGTTCAAGTATATACAGTTGAGACATTCAAAGTTGAATGACATGTCAAATTAATTAGCCTGATTTAAATAGATTAGTTTTTTTGGAATACACAGACAGTATTTCTAACTTTTCTTTTCTTCTTCTTGTTTTTTTTGAAAGCAAACTAATTATGATTTACAGGTATAACCCTGTTGGTTGAGACTGAGGTGACCTTGCAAGCCAGATAGATTCACAAAATCCCGTGAAGCCATGTGCTTGTAGCTGAAATCACACAATCAATCTATCAGTTTTCCTATGAGGAACTACTGTCTGGCAGCTAGAAATGACAGCTACAGGCGATTAGGTGTGATGACTAGCGACAGAGGCAACCATTTGTCTCAGTCTAACTGGAGAGTTATTCAACTGATAGAAGAGCAAAGAACGGCACTGAGGGCTTTTCTTGACGGGAAAAGATGTTTCCACTCCTCTTTGGCTTCTGTAAGAGCTTGATTTACCAATTCGATCTGCTGGTAGTAACGCTCTGCTACTGTTGATCTGATTAGATGAAGTTGTGATAGACGGTAATAGACAGTGTGACGCCCCTGCTTCTTTTGGTTAGTAGGCAGGCTGCCGTCTGTATTTTCTGTTGCAGGCGCCAGTGGGTGTGGTTGCTGCTCACTGGGAGCACCTGGGCCCGGTGTACCCAGCGCTGGGAGCACACCTCCCTCCACTTTAGATGGAAGCAGAGATACACAGGGAATACCTCACAGTATTTCTGATGTTTTTGTTTTTTTCATACCAGTTACAGATAAATAATTGCTAGCACATTAACGAGTTGTGTTACCTCCTATTATTTGTCATGGCTAAGAGCCGGTTGTGACAACGGATGGTTCGTCCAATCACCTGCAAATCATTTTTTGAAAGTGCCTGCCTTTTTCCAAGCAATTTTCTAGTCATGCCTTCTCAAGATGGCTCTGCTCTGTGTAACAAACCAGCTGGCATGTCAGGTTAAGACTGAGGAACAGACTTAGGGGAAATTCGATGTGGAGAGAACTGAAATTTAAATGTATGTAGTTCTTTAATATTTATATTTAGACTTAGAAGCAACATGCATGGAAAACAGTTGCAGACTATTCTGCCACGACAGTTTCACATGTATTCTAATGGAAGTTGCAGAGGAAGTGGAGTGACTAGACCTGGTTGTGATTGTTTCTCGTATAAAAGTTATAACGGATAACCTTTTTTTTTAAAGGACATGTGATCATCAGAAGCCTGTACACCTGCTGGAAAATGCTTCAGTCTCTACCAATAAAAAACAAAAAATCCCCCAACCCAATAGTGTAGGTTTAACACAATAATAAATATGAATCTTTCTGTCTTCCCAGAGCTCTTTGAAACCTGAATTAAATTCAAACTCGGCTGCCTCTACACACATCAGACCCGCTGTCTCCTCATCCTCGTCCTGCTGAGTGCTCTACATTCCTGCACATTTCAGCCTCTCATCCTGCTCCCACATTCTCCCCGGGAAATCGACAGAAATGGAGATAGACAGAGCGAGAAAAAAAAGTAGATGATGGATCATATTGACAATTATTTCTGTGCGGCTGGCTCCAGCCTTATTAGATTGAACGGGCTGGAAAAACAAGTTGCACCAATCCGATTAGGTTATGATCAGTCGCTGCTATTGGGCAGCAGAGGCCACAGTGCGGGACCCTCGATACCGTGGAGCAGATAGACGCGCTGAGAGGAGACGGAGTCTGAGGCGAGAGACAGGCCGGGTGCTAATGTCTGCTCAAACTCAATAGAGAGGCTGCCTCGCTGCTCTCACTCTCTCTGATTGACCACTCCATTAAAAAACTGCACTGACATGACCACTGTGTGTGTGTGTGCAGTGGTGTTATCCTTTTGCGATCGGACATCACCAAATTCATTTCACAGCTGGCCCTCACGCCAATATATATAACATGAATCCTGCTTTAAACAAGGCTAAACTACAGCAGCTCTGCATGTGAGCGTCACAGCGTGGTCGGACGAACGCTCCATTTGCATATCTGACATTCTGTGCTTAATTGCAATCTGTGTAGAGCCCAGGCGCCCTCTGCCCCGCTGTCTCTCCCTCCACCAGTGGGATGGGAATAATGGAGTAATTACAGGAAGCAAAGCCCGACCACTAAACATTTTCCTAACCAGAGGATCTGGGAGAGGGAGACTCTCTGTTTAGAGAGAGGGCAGAAAAAAAGGAAGCCGGAAAAGGAGTCTGTCTCTAATTTTCAATATCTGGATTAAAGATTAGCTACTCCTCCGACGGTTTGTATTGTATCAGATTGGTGGCCTGTGGGTTAGTGTGTGCGTAGGTGCAGTGTGATTGCATGCATATACTGTAGATGTCCCGAAAACAGTTGCAGAGAGGGAGGTTTTGTCTTACCAAGGTCACTTTAAATCTTAAATCTTTTCAGATCCCTGACATCAAGGGGAATCATTACATCTAAACAGCAACAGCAGTCTGTGGTTGAAATAATCAGATCAGTCAGATTCAAATCAAATAAAAGACAGTATTTCTTCAAATCACTCAAGACTCATGTCTTTTTTAGTACTTTTGCACTTCTTGAAGTAGCTGTTTTGATCACTACCTTTTATTTCTACTTCAGTGGGCCGACTTGTTTTTGTAAAGTAAGAGCACTAATACTTGAGTACAGATGTTGGCTACTCTACTCCACTGTCTCTGCATATTAAACTGTCATCTCTCAATAACACAGCTAATTGTGCAAAAATGGAAAACCGTGTGACCGAGCCAGACAGTTTGGTGTAATAGGGTCTCACTTCGACAGACCGCCAGGATGCAGACAGTGTTTTACTTTAAGAGTTCACATAAAACTGAGCTGATCTACCTTCTTACAATGAACCTTGCAAACAGCATACAGTAACATTAGAAGTGGCTCTGCTCATAGTACGCACATAAGCACTAACGACTGTCAAAGCAGAGATAGCGGTTCTGCCTCGCCACAGCGATGTAAGTGGTTTACAGTAAAGACACATTGGACAGGTTAGAAAACAGCAAAATAAAGTTTCTTAATGACACAAAAGATCACCGATGGCAGAAAAATTACCTGGACTGTGTCTGAAAGGAAACTCAACAACCTCAATTTTTTTATTTTGTTCTCTATAATGATGCCGGTCGTAGATCTACAGCAACATAACATGATTGTCTGCCTGGCAAAGCTAGAAATCCATACAGTATTCCCATTTA
Source organism: Spondyliosoma cantharus (assembly GCA_900302685.1). NCBI lineage: Eukaryota > Metazoa > Chordata > Actinopteri > Spariformes > Sparidae > Spondyliosoma > Spondyliosoma cantharus. The sequence continues at coordinate 10,622 of OMLP01045036.1, read as the reverse complement.
TTCCCATGTTATCAATTTGTCAACGCTGTCCAACACCAAATTTGCGGCCTGTCAAATTAGAGGGGCTGGTTTATCATCTATACACCAGAGTGATAATCGGTGCAGCCAGACGTTTCTACAGCACTCACCCAGCGCTACAGAGATATGTCTGGCTATGCAAAGCTGAGTATATTAGCATGCTAACTTTTGATATTAAGCACTATACACAAAGTTCAGCTGAGGCTGATGGGAACATCTTTAGTTCTGTAGGCATTTGGTTAACAAGCAAAAAGCCCCACTGAACAGCATTAAATGAGCTGACATTGAAATTTTGACCTAATGATAGGATCAACAAAGTGGTTAGGATTCACACTCTGGGGACCATGAATGTCTGTGCAAGATTTAAATCAATACTTGTTGACATATTTCAATCTGGACCACAGTAGTGTGCAGACAGCATTGCAACCAGACCCATGCCGCAAGCTAACTAAAAATAATGTTTGTTTTGTTTTTTTTGCTGTGTCGGCAATCCTCAGTCTGATGAACTGCGTGGAAATGCACAGCCCTGTAAACGGTTTTATTCAAATGACATAAACATGATAACATTCCCTCTGTTATTAAAATGTGTGGGAGAATGGGAGAAGTTTGTTTAGTCTTGCTGGTTTCTCAGCACTATTTCAGGGTGGGTCCAGTTAGCGTCTTCATTGTATATTACAGAGGACACATAAAGTGTAATTATGCATTTCAGTTAAAAGGCCACCAACAGTCAAGCCTACACAGTGAATGTGTTTTGCTTACTAGGTTTTGTTCACAGTTCTTAATTTCTGCCTAGAAATAATGAAAGAATGTTTCCAACTTTGAGATTTCCTGCAATCTGTTTTCACTGCTGACTCAGCTGCATGGTGGACGATATGGGGAGTTTTATTTGCAGGGAAGTTGTTTCTCTAAATGTGTTCTTGGTCTGGTCTGTAATGAGCTGTGATCTGAAACACACATTCATTGTGTGAACTGTGAGTTGTGTCTGTACGTGTCACAACTGGAGAAAAAGGGCGCTACAAATGGTGATTAGCTGTAACGAGGGGGAACGATAATTAATAGAAACAACTTCTAGCAGTTGCTCAACACCATTTCTGAAAACACTCCCATTTGGCACACAGCGGCCATGGGTAGCATGAAATCAAGCATTAGGCTACAGTTGTGTAGCAAGTGCCTGGGGAGAATCTGGGGCTGGTACTTCCTGATGAACAAAGGCTGCAGTTTACCCAACCTTTTGCTAGCTTTAAAACAAAATTAATACTTTTAAGATAATGTGTTCCTGACATTTAAGCAAAGGGACAAACAAATCGACAGGGTTTTACACACACACACACACACGCGCGCACACACACGCACACACACACACCAGCGCCCGGGTGGGTGAGAGGGTTCGGAGGAATGTTGGAAACGAATGTTCATTTGGCCCATCTAATGAGGCATTTAATACGATGCAGAACAAACATGATTCCAGCAGCAATTAAACTTTGTTCCAACATCTAGTGGACAATTAAAAAAGACCAGAAATAAAATGCTGCTGCCACCAGCTAATACTGGAGCTCAATGAGCCAATAATGTGTCAATGAGAAACTCTATGAGCAAAATTATTGAAAATCCATCGGAGTGTATGGAATTGTTGTGCATGTTGTGTGCATTTCTGTCTATAGCATATTTCATGAGGAGGTAGAGCGCTGAAATGGGTCACTAATAATTGTTTTGTGTTCTGGACATCTTGAGGCATGTTCTACAACATAATTAGAAGAATAGGTTTGACTCATTATATAGAATAATCAGGACTAGATATTGAATGAAAATCTTACTATGAAAACTAATAGTTGTAAAATACAGATTAGAAAATACTAATATCAAACATCTGGTGGGAATGCCAGTGTATTTGGTCATAAACGAAAGCACTGGAAAGAGTGAAACTGACGACGGCACTAGAGTTTAAGCAAGGGGATTATGATTATTACAATTCATCCTCTGAGGACCATGAGTGTCATTACAAAATGTCAATCAAATCATTGTCAAGATATTTCAGTGTTGACCAAAAAATTCATGGGAGGTTCCGGCACTTAATTTTTATAAAGATCCAAAAAAGGTTCCTTTAGTAGACTCCCAAACTACCTTTGAGTCTCCTCAGCAAAGATCATTGACAGAAGCCTGTATATAGTTTGACAACATGACAGCTCTTTTATGGCAAGTTTGATTTCAATTATCCATTTGATGCTGTAAAAAAGTGCTGAGATGTCCTTCTCCTTCTGAGTCTGTCTCGCAATGGAGTGGGCCGGGTCTATGCTTGTCCACCGTGCAATCAATAGTGCACAGAAGCTGGCTACACATCACCAGCGTAAGATGGCAGCATTCCTATCAGGGAAATTTTTATTTTTACAATGAGAGGAAGTGGAGACTTGACATCCATCTTTATATACACTGATCAGCCATAACATCAAGTAAGTAACTTTGATCATCTTGTTACAGTGCATTGTGCTGGTAAAGCTCGGGCCTTGGCATTCATGTGCAAGTCTACACATCACCCAGCCGAACGTTGTTGCAGATCAATTACAGGCCCCCCATTAGCAAAGGTTATCCCTGCTGGCAGTGACCCTCACAGCAGGAAAATAGGTTCTGCCACACTGCAAGAACTGCTCAGCAGCGGCCCGAAGATCTTGACAAATAGCTCAAGGTGTCGACTTTGCTTCCAGATTCCCCAAACCCTAATCTGATTGATCATCCATGTGACATCCTGAAACAGTTCAGATCAGAGGACCTCCAACTGTGGTCTATAGTCTGATCTATCAAGTCATGGACACAGACTTCTGGGGGTGTCCTGTGGCATCTGGCATCACTTTTTATCACATTCCTTTGGTCATTCATGAACAGTTTTTTGCAGTAGCAGGGTTCATTGTCCTGCTGGGGAGGGTCACTGCCATCAGAGAGTACCATTGCCATGAAGGTACTTGTCTGTACTTAGTCTGAAGCCGTCTTTATACTGGGCAGCAAGCTGCCAATTTGGATGTCAAATTTAGGAGACATCTATATGGAAACGCTTTTTTGTGTAAACGCACATGTTTTGCATCGTTTTGGCCGATCGTCCACATGGATCCTGTAAACGTACGTTTTTGAAACCTGGTCTCAGGGTCGAACGATCCAAAAACGCTTCCCTTGCGCTCTCGTGTGGACAACAAATCTGCATACTTTGCGTATCAATGACGCCATCGCCCCACTCCTCGACCTCTAGCCTTCGACCTGTTAACCCCGCGACGTCTCATAACAACAACAACAGCAACAATAGTGGACTACATGCTTGTGTTCGTGCTGCAGAAGATATTGAGCCTTTCTTGCAACTTACTTGCCTTGTAATCGAGTGTGAGTCGCAGCAGCAGTTCGACCTCATTATCGGTCCACACAAACGATTCTGGTTTCCTTGCACTCGTCATTTTCATATTCTTCTTGTTGTGTTCGGTTTCTCCTTCTACTGTCTGTTTGTAAACAGCGCGCAAGCTTTATGCGCATGCTCCGTCTCTTCTTCTCCGTTTTTGGTGAATTTCAAGCGCCACCTATAGGCCTGGAATATGATCTACAGCGTTTTGAGACGTTTACAGTGGATCTGTTTGGACGCAAATATTCTTGAAACGATGCCGAGGAAGACGGGAGAAAAAAAATTGTTTTGGTACGTGTGGACATGGCCTTAGACAGAAGGCGGTATATTGGGGGGGTCTGTTTTGGTCCGCCAATATGATGCCTCGGAGGGTACACTTATTGCCACCTCCATTGCTATGTAAATCCAAGTCATCGATGTACCGGCAAGTGCGTGAGATGGGCGGAGATGTCGATGACGCGCCCTGTTGTGTGACCCACAGTTTTAAAACCACTAAACAGCTGATCACAGCAGTCAGTCCATCACTTCATCCACGGACGCCAAGATGAGCAACTGGAAAGCCGCTAAGATCCGCTAAGATGAATGCCAGGCTCGAAAGCTTCCCAGAAGACCATTGCATTGTAACGAGATGACCAATGTTGTTCACTGTTGTGTCTGATCGGTGTAGATCACTACTATCGTATTAACTTAATATTACTTACTTACATATACATAAATATTACTTAACTAATCATCAATTCTAGAGCTTTAAGTGTGCCTTGGCCTTTGAGATCTTGCCTAATATTTTCAAATGAGAAGTCAGATGAATTACTGAGCCAAGCCCTCCATCCAGCACGTCCCCATAGTAAGCTAAGGAACCTTTCCATTTCAAATCAGCATTTTAAGTTATCCTTCGTCAGTTTCATTCTATAGCGAATTATTTGAGTAACAAATTTATTTCCTGTCAGGTCAAGTCCAACAATGATGGAGGGAGTTTTTCAAGTGTAGCAACGGTGGGGCTCTTTTAAGAGAAAACATTATGATTGCATTAGATGAGCCGGCAGCTCAGATTCAGCAGCAATGACCGATGACTGTTTAAGATCGCAATCCCGGCTTCAACTGTAAGACAAGGGTGTGATGTAAACATAACGGCTGTGCAATACAAACCGGCACAGCATTTATTCAGCCAACTCATTATGTACTGTTCCTGAGCAATTACAGGACCATCCCCTGTAGGACACAATGGCGCACAAACAGAAACCTGACACCCCTCCCGGTTGTTCATTGTCCATTCAGCCTGGAGAGGAAGGTTGCATTCATGTTGGTGAGGAGGGTGTGTTCCTGAGTGCAGAATGAGCATTTTTAGCTCAACATTATATTTCATTCCACAAATTGTCCCTGATGTCCTCCCCTTAAAGAGGACCTCTGAGAGGAAAGGAATGCAGGACTTTCTTATCCACCAGTCATCAGCTGTATTGCTTCAGTTTTATGATGATATGGAGGGACATGGGTGCTTATCAGACGCCTCCCAGCTGGATTATTGATAATTGAGAAATACTTACGGTGCTCCTTAGTAATGGTTCGGCTTTATTTACCTAGCGATAAGGCTGCATTGCTTTTATGGCAGGGAACTAAAACAATTACCAGTTGTAGGGCAAACAACCTGCTGGTCCCTCCCAGTGTGTGTGTGTGTGTGTGTGTGTGCGTGTGGGTTGTCAGTGGCCACAGACCTCAGCTCACCTGCCAAATGCCATCTGTCACATGTTCAGGACTGACATT
>OMLP01045034.1:13889-28590 GCA_900302685.1 Spondyliosoma cantharus | reverse complement strand
TGTCACTAAAAAAAAGGAAGAGAGGAAATGGCTGATGGCTAAAACAATATAAACCCACCATTGCCCTAATCCCTTTTAGGGAAAAATATCAACCACATTAAGCATGTTTTAAAAGATCATGGGTTTGTACAAGCTCGACACAATTTTTTAAAAGAGCCATTTACTAAAGACGTTCATCACTGCTGTGGTTAGACTGCGTTAACAAATAAACCTGGAGTCCATTGTGGTCCATTGCTGCGAGTCTGCTTCGATTCACGTCCATCAATGAGTCCTCTTAAGAGAGTTTGGTAAACATTAGGGTGGTTTATTGATTGTGTTATCTCTGTTTCCACTTCACTTTGTTTTGTTAATCTTCTCCAAAGACTTAGCGAAGGTGAACTCTGAAACATGAACTAAAGGGAGTAGTCATTTGTTTTGACTGTATGTTTGACTGTTCTCACCCATTTAATTAATTATTCAAACAAAGATGTCAGAACACCCCTTTTACTAAATTACAAACACAAGATTCAGTTCATAAAATAAATTATTTTGCGAGATGGCATTCAAAGAGAATAACTGCAGAAGCTTTGACATAAGCAACTGCAGAAAAAAACACATCTATAAAGAAAGAGATCACAGCAAACCACTCTGAACACACACTCCCATTAGCAAAAACAAGTCTGTGCGCACCCATCATAACCGGAGAGCTGAGTATTTATGTCACCATTTACAAAAGGTTTGATATAAAAAATCATATAATTTTGCTCACAATTATTATTATTATTTTTTTTTTACAGTGTAATAAGTACATGTTGATGAAGTCTCCAGCAGGGATAAGTGCTCTCACTTTGTTTTTACTTTCCGCATGAATTAACAGTAGGATGTCCCGAGCCAATTTGCAGAGTAGGGATCAAGCTGATGGATGAATGGATCAGCATTGGCCACATAAAGCCAAACAAAACTGACTCTCTGTTTACTGTAACTAATTGCGCTCCAGGTATGGCTGTTGTTAAAAACTGCCCCATTTGTACAAAACACTGGAGTCACTTTTTAACACAGGCAAATAAATATCAGTTTCCATTATTGATATGCATGTTGGCATTGTGCCGCGGCGAGCAAAGTGAGTAGTTTTCAGGTGCTCCAAACGAACCAAACAAACAGCATTTTGATGGAAGTTGTCTAAATCCTGCCCAAACTTTCCTGCCTTAACAGCTCCACACTCTCAAAATGTAGTATGAAATCAAGTAAAGCTGTGATGCAGGTTTAATGCAGAGCTGCAAAGCAGTCAAAGCAGTTAACTGAATCAGCTTTACTGATCTCAATATAAGCCAATGTTGAAGGTGCAACATGTAAGAATCTTAGTTTAAAAAAATGTACAAATTAACCAAAATTATCTTCAGAACGCAAAGAAATAACAGTTCTGATGCTATGCCAAAGACATCTCACCACTGTGTTGAAGAGATACCTCCTGAACAAGCTAGCCTCAGGCTTGAAAACACAATGCTAATGCTCTAATGCTCCTATTCTAACGGTGTGAACAACAACACTCCCCTGGTAGTCTGGCTAGCTGCAAGGCTAACTAACAAGCTATCAGTAGCTACAGTCATGGATGTATAAACAGGTTACAGTTAGTGGCAGTTAGCGGTGACTCTGGTGGCCAAATTCTTACGTATTGCACCTTTAAGCTATTAAATGCGTTCAGTGCAGCTGTATTATACAGAAGACACGTGTTTTTAAAAAGCCAGAATGAGTGATTAAGAGCAAAAAAACTTGTCAAAATCGGGACATCCCTAAATTACACTCTGTGTGTGTGTTTGTGTGTCATTGCATCCAAAAGCAGCCCCATTACCTACAGGTGTATCACCAGCAGACAGCTACAACAGGGAGACAAATACAGCAGGACAATGAGTCATGAATGAATTACTTTCTGTGAGTACACAACACAAACACATGAATAAATGTGGACCTTTAATCAATATTTACTCAGTGCACTACTGTGCTTTGTGTTTGTATGCACACATGCATGGGTGAACATGTGTAAATTGTAGGCACCAGTGAGCGCTGGCAGATAAAAGTATCCTTTCTCTCTCTACCTCCTCAATGTCATTATCCAGTGCGATGATTCCCAGGGGGGCAGTGAGGTTGGCATTGGCTGAGATCGTCGTACCCACTGGGGAGGACTCGCTCACGTAGCCCTGATAGGTTGCAAACTGGAAATACGGCGCCTGGTTGTTCTCGTCCAGGATCTCGATAATGAGGTCAGCATAGGCTGGAAGGGGGTGACCATTGTCCTGCTCAGCCTAAAAAAAAAATAAAACAAGAAGGTCATTGTAGTGCTTCAATTATTGACAAGTCTTTAAAAAAAATCTGAAAACCAGCCTGCAGGGAATGTATTAAGAAGCTGTAATAATGAGCTGGATGATTAACACACACAAGAGTTATGCAGCCCCAACTCTTATGCAGGCACAAAAAGGAGTCATTTCTCCCTGTGTCATTTCAATTACAAAAACCTACATTGACTAAATATAATCAGAGTCCACTTAGGATTAGGCTTTAGTAATTACCAGGGCACTTAATGCAAATACCATAATTTGTAGGGGAGAGACGGTAATTAGTGGCCCTGGCTCCTCCGTCTAGTGAGTGACCAATACTAGAAGGAGGCTCAATTAAAATATTATTGGTTAAGTCTGTGCTAAAATTAACCAGACACGTTTGTTTTGTGTCCTTCGTTGACTGTGCAACCTCAACTAAACTGAATGTGTTTGAGCAGTGGTGGCTCAGATGTGTGTGAGTTGACCAATCAGAACAGACGGAGTATTTGGAAGAGACAGGAGCTGAAACAGAGCGTTTCAGATAGAAGGGGAATACAGACAGTATGAGAAAACTGCTGTGATTGTTCAGTATTACCTAGAATCTCTACGTTGTATCTGTAATACATTTTCTCTTTTTCTCTTCAGTCATTAACACGTTTCATCTTCCAAGAAGGAAAAAATAATATATATTATTATATATATAGCCCAAGACATGTCAACATTGTCCTTTCCTCACTCAAAGTGATGGTGGCTCTACATCTTTCCAATAAAATACAGTCATTATGCTGTCCAAAGACAGTCATTTGTTCGTTTGCTTTCTAATTCTCGGGTGCAGGTGAAATGTTCCCTCAAGAAATTCACATTTGTGGCACATACAGAATACGTAGCAAACTGTACAGCATAATAAAAAGAACATCAACATTCCTTCCCCTTCATTTTCCAGCACAGTTGGTACCCGACATGACTGCTCCAGTGACTTAATATGTTACCACAATTCAAAATGTGTCGTTTTGAACTGTACAAAAACAACAAAAAAAGCTGCACTTTTTCCCTAAGTTGTTTCTGACACCAGCCCAGCAAGACCAAAACCAGATATATGTGGTCCAGCCAGGCTGTCACTGCAATCTTTTCCCTCCTTAGCACATATGTCACTATTGGCTCCCACGCTGGGATGCTTCAGAAACATTAAGGCTTTGAAAATACAGATGGAGAGGGGGAGTGAGACGACATCAGTTTGAGCCATGACCTGGAACTAATTCTGCATATTAGCTCAATTTCACTGGGCTTGTGTTGCAGGGGGCTGATTGTAACAGAAGAATGCAGTTTCTACTGTTAAATTGTGGAGTGCAGGGGCCCAAAACTCTTTTTGTTTATATTCTGGTGTGTATATCCCTATGATTGTAGACTACATACTTGTAGTTTTTGGCACTTCCAGTTAGTTCTGCAACAATTAATGACAAAAAATGATCACCAATTATTTGGATAATTGATTAACTGATATTTTTCATGCAGAAATGATGGAAAATGTTGTTTTCAGCTCACCAAATGTGGAAATGTCCTGCCTCTCTCTGTTTTATATAACATCAAACTAAACATCGTTGTGCATGGACAGACACTTAAAGACATCACCTTGAAATCTGAGACACTCTGATGGACATTTTTTTTTTTTATAGACCAAATGGATTGCTGATTTATCCAGAAATAATCTGCACATTAAAGCTGGTGTTTTAGCTAACTTCCTGTCCAGAGAGCCGTCCCACATCGTCACACTTGCACCACTCCTATGTTTTTTCCGAGGCAGCTCTCTTTGCCTCTTTCTTTTCTTCCAGCATTTTTCTTGGTAGTGAAAGCCGCCACCGGGAGTGCAAGGATTGGTAGTTTATCTCGTTCCACCATCACTGGTAAACAGGAGGACCCTGCTTTCAGGACACCCTCTTTATGGAGTTCTCTGTCATGATTGGATAAAGTGAGCAGGGATACCAGAAAATGTCATTTCTATTTTACTGCATGAGCAGGGGGAGGAGAGACATGGGTTACTGACCGTACCCTCTATAACAGTGATGATTGTTATAGAGCTTTTTAACACTTATTAAAAAAAAAAAAAGCTTACAGCAGCTTTAATCAATCTTGAAACTAATTGTAACCCTACATCCAGTTGGGTTTCACAGCTCAAGACTTTCTTTGCCAAAAAATCGTCCAGCCTTTTCCCTTATCTGAGCAATAATAAAGAACCCCCACATAGCGCTTACCTCGTCGAATTTCGTTAACTTGTGACTTTCGCCAGCCGTCTGCACCAAATATCAAGCTTCCACGCTATCATTTCAACGGCACACGTGGTGTGCACAGAGGGGAGGGGCAGTGTGTGTGACTGACAGAGAGACAGAGGGAGAGCAAGTAAAGGAAATACAGCTGAACGGATACACTGCGTTTTTAAAGCTACAGTCTGCAGTCTTGAGAACAAAGTGGACTTAGCTAGAAAATTTGAATGACACAGCTCCCAGGTCCCTCCTTCTTCCTCTCTGCTGCTGCAGCCCTGCCTTCAAAGCCCCTCCCCACAGAGGAGCCTGCTGTGCACGAGCAGGTAAACCACGGTAACAGAGGATGCCAGATAACCAAGATGGCGCATTCAAATTAACAACAACAATATAAGCCCAGATTGTTCTATTTCTGACCAATACAACTAAATTACAATGACAAGTGCCTCATGCAGACCACTGCAGATATCCCGAGCAACAAACAATATTCCTCACATCGCTGTAGACGAAGTTACCACATAATCATTACCTGGTGCAACATTTTTGCCATGCTGCCTTTCTGAAGCATGAGTAACGTTATTTCTCTAAACCAATTCAACCACTTCAGAGCGTCCTGAACACAAACTAACGTTATAACTGCCCGGTCACTTGAAAGACACTTTTGCTAACCAGTAGCCATAAAGACAAAGCTAAACACCGGAGTTAGCATACAAGCTAACAAGCTAGATTTACCAACAAGCTACGTAGCTCGACTGCAACATCGTACCCCCATATGCACTATTGCAAGTATTACTGTAACTGCCACCACCATAGCCTTGTGGTTAAAACATAGAATGATTCATATATCAATCAGGGGTCCTTACTTGTCCAGCAGAAAAGCTGCTAACTCTGCGTCGTTCTTGAGTCCTTACAACTCCCTCCACCTCTGAAATGACGCTCCGATATTTATCCTTGTTTTCTCTCTGGCACGGTCCAATTCTTTCCTTTTACACTGCTTTTCTTCGTCAGTCTTCGTATTTCTTCTCCTTGACGTTGGAAATGGTGGGGCATTTTTCGGCGCTGTTGTTGTTTTCTGTTCTCCGCCATTGTTTACAGTTTGGGCTTGAACGTATCTGACCAGGTAAGAGCAGACACTGGTGCCTGTGCGGGGGAGGGGCACTGCCCAATACGTGCTGCGTGAGGGAGGGGGGCTGCCAGCAGCGTATGCACAAGAGTGATTAACACTTCTTAGACACTACCCTTGGCTCTGATTGGTTGTGTTAAGCCTGGAGCGGTGGATTCTTGCAAATCAAATTACAGCCACTAGGTGGAGCCACAGACAGTGGATTTTTACACTGCTCACCTGTATCTTATTCTACTGTCAGATCATAATGACAATTTTGGCAATTATAACAAAAACCAAAATAGTTACAGACTACAACTTTAAATAGTGCTAAAAAAAAACGCAATATGTGGTAGTCGGTCTTTATTCTGTGGCGCACCGCCACAAATTAGTCAATTGTGTGGGAGACACTGCATTTTTTGACAAAGAGGGAGAAAAGACATGGTGGAGGATTACAGTGTTCCCTGGTGATTTGGCTCTTTAGCGATGTCCCTATTTCTGGGAGGCAGTGCTAAATGACCTGCGCTCCACAACACACAGGACTGTGTGCCAATACCAAAAGTCACAGTTTATCAGTCAGTCTTGATTCTCCTGTCCCGACTCCATCATCTTTAAAGCGTTATACTGCATCTCTTTGTTTTCTCGTCTTGTCTTTATTTCATCCAAGTCCTCATTTCATTTCATTCTAGTCATCTTGGTGGATATGGTTCCATCAAGTTCAATCATGACTTTTAAAGAGAAACAAATGTGTTTTTCTAAAATATGCTTTAAATCTCCAAAAGCATTAGCTATGTACACCACATACTGTGCTGCACCGGAGCATTCCCGATATAGCAAAGTCTAATTCTCACTTTCCTACCCCTCTGAGTCCTTGAGCAATGGTTTCCTCCCCCTCTCTATGACTCAGGTAGATAAGGCTCCAACCATCCTCCACACACACATCTCTCTATCTATGTTGGTCTTTTCCTGCTCCCACTTTGAACTGCCTCCCTTCCTCTAGCTATGCACCATCCTCCCTAAGACATGCAAAATGCCTCTAATATGATCAATCTCCCCTCGCTGCCTTCCTCATGTGGAAATCAGCTCTTCCTCTCATCACATGTGCTCTCCAGCCATCCTAGTAAACAGCAGGGCACGCAGCGCTCAGAGGCGTCTAGAGGTTAGTGATGGGTGGATGGGAGGAAGGTTCAATCTGCACTGCTGCTCTGCACCAGCAGCACAGAGGCAATCCCTGACTTGGCTCGAAATTAGGATTCATGAGAGCACAGCAGCCTATCCTCCTGCGAAGTCCATAAATCATAACATCTTTTTCATCCCCATCTCCAAAGCAGCTAAAGATAAGGTTAATGGCCTTCAGGACTGAGGTTATCTAGGTGGAGTGGGTAAAGGTGCATGCTTAAGTTATAGAGTGGAACTTAATGTGGCAGAAGCACATAAAAAAATGTGGGTACAGAATTAAGATGTTTTACTAAAGTAGTCAAATGCAGAGGCAGGAGGAGAATCAATATTTTACAACCGACTGAGGCCTGATGAAGATAATCAGAGGATATTGTACTGTACAGTATAGCTATGAGAGGAATTGGTGATAATTAAATATCATCTTATCAATTCTCAGTGGAAGTGTATTGCGATATTATGACATTGTAGTTTGTTTGGTGACAGCCTGTAATAGGTCTCCTCGCCCTGAGGAGTGGGAACTGCTTTGCAAGACAACAGAAGCCTGTTCAACCAGTGACCATGCTTTACAACGTGGGAGCTATCAGAGCTCACAGCAGGAGGTCTACTTTTATGTTCAAATCCGCTGGACATGTGAGCAGAGCAGGCGTGGAGTTTCTCTGCTACTTTTGCTGAATTAATCCGGCTCACATCCTGTGGAATCCACTTGAGAATGAATATAAATGTCTAAATGTATTCACATTTGATGTGATAGCAATGGTATTTTGTGACACCTAGACATAGTTCTTATGAACGGCAGTTCAGAACACTGTGGAGATATTGGAAATAACTTCATATGAATGGGACCAAAGAACATTTTCAACATTGCTGATAGGCTATTATACGGGGATCTCTTTCAAGATTGTAAAATGTGCTGCGGCGAGACAGAAGAATAAAGATTCCACACATGGGTACAAGAGAGGAAGACGCATTTCATAAAGCATATCTGAAGCCGTTACTCAAAAAATAAGGACTCAAATGGCTCACCATCTGTTTGTTTTCTTTCTGCATTGCAGAAAGTAGAAGACTCCCTGAGTCTTTCAGTTCACAGCTGACCCATGGCGGACACAGAAGTCCAGTCAATCCGTTCAGAATGCTACACCAGAATGGATGCTGCTCCAGGCAAGATAATGTACTGCTAGCCTATACTGTATTGAGTGGAGGCTAAAAGTGGTTTGTCTGCTTCCACATTGAGTCATTTCAGTAAAACACAAGTGATGTATAAATATAACTACTCCTTCATCTGCGATAAAACACATTTTTGATTTTTTAATCAAAATGATTTTTCCCAAACCTTTTTTCCTGGCCTGAAAATCCTTTTTTCAAATTGCATGACATTTCCAAATTGTTCATGACTGTACAGTACATCCCATGTAAACCTTTTAACAACCCGATTAACACTTTTCACATCCATTTCCTCACAGCGATAACAAAGTTTAACCCTGACAGCATGCAGACAGACCAATGTCATCTGCTCTTGTGGTAGCAGCGACATCGATTCTACTACTCCTTACTGAGTTGGCTTCAAACAAGGCTTGACATTCACACAGTTACCCCTGAATGTCTCTCAACATTACAACAGTAGTCCAACATTATCCCAAACAGGGAAGAGCCACATTAGTCAAGCATAACGCTAACAGCTGATTTGTCAGGCTGACCTGCAAAGTTTATAGAAAAACAACATGAAACAAGGCCAAATGCTCACCTTCAACATGATGGTAGTGCTAATGGTCTGGCCCTTACAAGAAAAACAATGGCACATCTTCCTTCAGGATGCAGTATTGTTCTAATGTGAGTCTACCTTGTGAAAAAAGAAGGCCAAAAACTTAATGGCTCGCTGAATCCCAAGTTTTAACAGACTTATCTTGGCAGCCTACAAAAAACTGACTGGGATGTCTCAATTAACAATCTGTGGGTTTTCATAGAACGTCTTTTCAATAAAAGACAACAAGCACTGATTCTGCTGATGTAACAGTTAAGGAGTGATAAGTCAAATCGAATGTCATTTTGTACCTTGATGATGAGCGTGAACCTCTGATACAAGTCCCTGCTGATAGGCTGCAGAACACGCAGCTCTGCAGTGGTTCTGTTCAGGGAGAAATACTCTGGATACGTGGCTGGATGACCTGCAATAAAAAAAAAAATAAGAACATTCACAGATTTGAATTTGCACTTTGCAATAACATCAAGAACACCAGAATAAACTTAGAACTCAAGTCATGGCACACTGACCGAGCCAAAGCAAATAACATGTGTAAAATCAATGTAGATGCGTGAAGAACCTACCAACCAGGATGTAGTAAAAAATGCCAGGTCTGTCTGATGGGGGCTGTATGTTTCTGTCCATGTCTACTGCCCGGACCGGTGGGGTCACATTGAGTGGGTTTAGTTTGCTCTGCAACAAGGGGAGTGGGAGTCGGTCAACAACACAGCAAAACAATCAGATGCAAATCCATTATTTTTTTCAATTTCCTGTTGACTGTGTAATTGTAGCCTACAGTTGCAGATATTGTCGACTAAAATAACTTTGTTTGTTGTCATTAAGCAGTGACAGGCAGTACAGTGTCTTATAACTGGGAAAGTGTCTCCTACGGGTAAAAACAGCATTCAATATAGAGAATTGGCGCTTGACTTTTCATGTCCCATTAAACTGTTTCCTGCTTCGAGAGGGACAAAAGGAACTTCTGTGATTGACCATTCTCGACGCTTGCTCCACCTGCTGATGCTTTATTCCTGTTTGTGCCTCAGTCTCTCTCTCACTCTCACGTGTTGCTGTGGTAAGATTTCACTAGTGCTTTTTCACGTTTGTGCTAGTAGTTACACTAAACATCCGAAGAGTTTATCAAAGAGTATAGTCGGATCAAGAGAGAGAATGGGAATGACACTATTTCTTTTTTAATTTCTTAAATATTTTCAGAAACATACAGTATCTTAGCATACTGTTCAGCTGAAATAACAAAAGTTTGTGAACCAGAACTTTACGCCATATTGTTTCTGTATTGGGAAAATGGAGGATGAAATAACTCTGATCAGACCATAAAACAAGGCGGTTTCCTGTCTATTTCATGCCTAAAATGTTTTCAAAAGTGTATTCTACTGTCTGGTTTGTTTCCAGCCAGCCACCATACTGTGTCCCGTTTTAACAGCGAACAACACTGTAGTAGAGCTGAAGCAATCACTTGCCTTTCAAATCCTCTTTTTGCTCTTGACCCACCCTCTCTCCTGTCCCCCCTTTGTTTCATTTAGTTAGTCCCTTTTACTTAAGCCTGTGTTTTTCCCTACTCTTGGTCAGTTCTTTAGTTTTGTGCATTTGTTTCCTGGTCCTCATGTCTTCCCTGTGTTCTGGATTTGTTCCCCATGGCTTTATGGTTTGGCTTCCATTTTTGTAACTGTTTTTTTTTCCTGGATTTTACTTGTTACCTTTTTTGTTGTCATTTCGGATCTCGGATTGTTGGACATTGGTTCTGAGCGTTTTGCCTTTTGTTCTTTCACCTCTGAGTGTTTTGGGTTACATTTTTTCTATACACATCAGTAGTCGATTTATCAGTTGAGTGGATTTTAATAACCTTACTTTTATACTTTTATTCAAGGGTCTGAATACTTCCTCCACTACTGCTTAGCAGTCAAATCCATAACACTGACCAATTATTAGGGTATTTAATTAATAAGCTGGTGCTATTAAATCTATTCCTCATGAGCATGCTCCTAAATATGCCATGATAGAATTTCACATCAAGGATAATCTGTTTGTGGTGCTGTAGGCTACTTTTCCTGCTCATGCATACTCAGAGACACCATCAGCACTAATTACACAGCTCTAGTGCCACACTCCTGCACCAGCATATGGCTAAGTGGGAATATGTTTAGCTCATCACATTTATGAAAACCCCTTCTCAAGCAAAAGACCTCCATATGGCTCATATAGTATGTGCGAGTATGCTAAAGAGGCCTGAGCTAAACTTCCTTAGCATAGACAGACACATGGCTAACAACTCCCTGGCAGGAAGAGTCCCTCCCTGAGGGGGTATATTTATATCCCTCAGCTCTTGAGTAATCCTTACATCCCTCCCTAACCAGCCCTCTCGCTTTTACAATGTTTGGAGGTGCGCTAAATCAAATCCCCCTAGCTCTGCACAATGATGATTAGCTATAATACCCTCCTCCAGCAGTCATTATCCAGGGGACTCCAGAGCCCACATTATATCCCCCCAGGGCAAAAAATAAAGACAGATCAACTTAATAATGCCTGTCTAGCCATTGTGATTAATTACAATACACTCATCAACTATGGGAAGACAAATCTCCCCGTGGACGGATATGTTAGCATAATTGCACTGCAGAAAAGTCAGGCATCAGCAAAAAACTAACTGAAAATGGCAAAGCTAATATGGGCCCTTCCTCAAAAAAATGTTGCGGAATTACTGTACATTGTTTGAGAAAAGTAAAAATAAGAGAAAAGAAGGTAAATGTTCTGAAAGACATTTCAACACTTGAAATATTTGAATTATTAATACTACCAAGCTTTATTGGTAGTATTGTTAATTTGAGGAGGTGAAACCATTCAGTGATTAGAGAGGAGAGAAAGAGTCGAGACAGGTAGAAAGGCCGACATTTTCTCACACTAATGAAAAAGCTTTGGTTTGTGTAGGTGGTGCTCCCAAGTCCTGCATACTTAGCAGTCTGCAAACCTTTTATCATAAATTTTTCATTTCATGGTCAAACTCAAAATGGAAAGTCTGGACAAACAAGTACGACCCACTGTGGCTGATCTCAACCAGCGGTGCAGACACATACCACATGCAGTGCTAGACTGCAAAGGCCTCAATCCATAACTTTTGATATTTCTACCAATCAATGCATCTCCCATTGTGTCATTATTACAGGCTTCTATGTTATCTAATCTCTCTCTTTGACGAGTCAATTTAGTTTGACTCACATGTGTGAAACATTTCTACCCAGTACACTTAAAACATACACTTAATGCAGTCTTTTTCAAATACTGCTTCACAGCAGTAATGAAAGAGTAAGCTAGTTTGCCATCATTATTACCTATCAAACCTAAACAACTAAAGAGCTTGGTACTTTTTAAAGCAATTCCACTTGTTAGAAAAAAAAAAACTCAAAGACTTAACCACGTACACCTTAAGAAAGTGTGTGAAGTGTGAAAATAATTGCAATGGCAGGCCTTCAACTAATTAGACTTTTAGTTTGTCAAGAGTGAAAACACAGACAAGAACATTCACACCTTTGGGCAAGCTAGAGTTTCTAATTCACACTTCGTGTACTGCATCTTTAGACTGTGGGAAGGAACCAGAGCACCCATGTAATGACACGGAACCCAGCCAAATAATCTCCACACAGAAAGGAGCTGGGCAGAGATTCAAACCTTTTTGCTCAGAGGATGCCACAATGCCGACACCAATCCAGTCCAGTCCTGTAAATCCAATCAAATCCAATCCAGACTACTCCAATCCAATTCAATTCAATACAGTTCGCTCCCAGTCTAGTCCAGACTGCCAATGATGAGGACTGTTACAAGGGTTAAACCTCCAGAACAAGTGCATTAGTCGACCTTGTGTTGAGATTTTTTGCCAACGGCTGTTCCCAAGATCAAGAACAAACTGTCAAGCTCAACTTTTAAATGCACACGAATGAGAAGAAAGGCTTTGAGGTGAGATGGTTTTTGGCTAGTCCAGCCTGGTCAATTCCAATTCAATAAAACGGCACAGTTCACCTCAGTTCAGTTCATTCTAATAATCTTTTCATGCATAAAAATACACAGTAGATATTCATTTCTTCAGCACATAGATCAAGCGTTTGTATCTATTGGTTTTCTGCAATAGACTGTGTTCAACTTCACAGCTTCCACACCCTCTCTCTCGGTATTTCTCTTGCTTTTATGAACTCCAGTGGTGTTAAGCTGTCATCCTAGGTCAACTCAGCCTTCAGCTCTAATTGCTGGTCCAACAGACCAGAAAATAATGACCCTGGAATTACCATGCTGAGACAAAACAGCAAAGCTTAGTGCCTTCAGGCGTGGAGGCAAAGTGCAAGCAGACAATTAGGATATTTAACAGGTGTGGCATGGTTTCACATTTGACACTGGTGTTGACACGAAGCAAAACTTTATCAAAAAATCTGAAATATAGTGCATAAACCACATGCACACACGCATGAGAGATAGAAACACTACCAGTGTGCATGAAAAGCACAGCACTGTGTTCTTACTTGCCCGTCTGCCTCGTTCTTACCGGTTCAGTGAATTCAGGGATGGCAACGCGGTAGGTGAGGGGGTTGCAGTCGCGGGTGTTGTTCACCAAAACACAAGGCAGGAACATGGGACCCAGGTCGTCTCCATCCAGAACGTCGACAGTTAGAGTCGTGGTAGCAGTTCGTCTGTTTGGGGGATACGGAGCGCGATCCTGGAAGATATAACAAATATCGACCTTCAAACACCCAGATGATTTGCTGCACAGTGCTTGACCTAAAATCAATATAATATGTTAAAACCATGACAGCTCTGTACAGCTGTTCTTCAGCATATATTATATACAATATTGTCTGAAAACACACTGGGACACATTTTCTTTGATTACATTAGAAGGTAACAAGGTCACTTATTTGTCATTATAGAACACACATAATGAAATGAGGGTTTGTAAGGTCATTCATGCTACACAAGCACAGAACATATACATTCTAGTGTACTCTCAGAAAATAATTCTGTAGTGCATATTCCAAATCTACATCTGGATGAATGTAACCAGCAGTAACAAGATGGTGATGATAGAATGGTTGGCATCTTCTTATTAAAACATTCAGCATTCAAAAACATCAGGAATACTGTCCAACCTCGACTGCGTTTGAGAACCAAGCATTAGTGACATAAACAGAGTCTTCCTACCCTCGTTCTGCCGGAGTCTTGTTGTTATATTGTTGAAATATTTTCTGTAGTAAATTAAGTGATCTATTATTTGTACGACACTGCATCAAAACAAAGTCTGCCGCAAAAGGGGTCTTTCTGAAGGGAGGAAAACCATTTGCTTCAGAATAACCCTTTGTGGATGAAAGAGTTTTCAAGGATTCTTGAAAGCATGTGTGTTAAAACAGTGGTCCCCAACCATCGGCCGTGGACCGGGTCATTTGGTACTGGGCCGCACAGAAATGATGAATAATTTATTCTAGTTTTGTTTTATTAACGATCACACTCTTAAAGACCTTGTATTTTGATATAAACTGGTTCTCTTTTATTAACAATCATCTGTTCCTCTTGACAAGCTTGATATGTACCTGTTTCAGTTACATTGCGCCCAAAATAATTAAGCCCACAACCTAGCTAAAATTAGTGGAAAACAAGTACATATCTATAGTCGGTCTGTTCTCTACCGTAATTGCCGATCAGTGCAGCCTCAGTTTGGAGAAGCAGAGAGCCGCTCCAGCCCAGACGCTCAGCTTTGTACTGCAGTGAACGGAGTCCAGATGCAAAGTGAATTTTAACCAATCTGGTTTTAACACACCTAGTTTGAGAATTTTTGCGGTGTGGAGGTGAGTGAATGCAAAAGACTGCAGCATCAGGAGGAAGCAGAATAGCTCAGTCTGAGGATTGCTACTAGTGTTTCTTTAAAGGGTTGTTTCAACCAAAAAACAGTGTCTGAGATTTTTTATTAAATTGAATTTCTGGACAGTTTTGAATGTATTTTTCAAACATGTCAGTGCCAAAATTTCAACCCCCTCACCTCACCATAGTATTATGGTGTAGGCAGAAATCCTAAAGACAGACACTCACAAAACATCAAATTAAATGCAGAGTATGTAATTTCTAATGCGGGGTTTCTCAG
>OMLP01045033.1:45374-81686 GCA_900302685.1 Spondyliosoma cantharus | reverse complement strand
GGCAGCAGCCCAAGAACAGGCCTGTGAGGCTATAGCTGTGGTATTCAGCAAGTGTGGGCAAGGAGGACTGTCAGCTCCGAGCACAGAAAAAGCAGACGGTGTGAGGTGAAGATGTAGGAAAGAAAAGAGAAAGAGGTGGAAGGAAGGCACAAAATTGGCTCTGAGAGGGGGGAGAGTGAAAATTGAGAGACATACGAAGAAGAGACAGAATATGGGGGAAAAGGGGGGCAGCAGAATATCTCATCATGATAACCAACATTTTAATACAACTCTGAGGGGAATGTGAATAATTGAATTTAGTATTTTAATTGAAAAATGTTCCATATTTTCATCAAATGTGATTTATATTCTCATTATCTCCAGAAGGAGTTCCGTATCTGCACAGTACAGATTACAGCTGGAAGAAGGAAGAAAGAAAGAAGAAAGATAAATCACAAATTCTTCTTCTAAAACCGAGACAAACAGATAAATAAACTTCTAAAATAAATGATAGTTATCATAATATCAAAGGAGTGAATTTCTTAATATTAAACTAAAGACTGGTGCTGAAATCATAGTTCAGGTATCATGGCAACAAAAAGGACAAAAGACAGCAGGGAGGAAAATAAATTGAATTTTCGGAAGAAATACATCCGTCTAAGTCATCACATATTTCACTCTGATACACAGAATGATTTTATATATATCATGGAGATTTAATAAGGAGGGAAAGAAAAGGAAGACTGAGAGAATGAAAAATAAAACTACATAGAGTCAAAAGCCGAGGGATGGAAGACAGTAATCAGAAAAAGCAGTTCACACAAAGACAGCAGTTATGAGAGAAAAGCAAAGAGCTGATGAAATAAGAGAGCTGGAGGGGATGATGATGGGGTTGTGTTGATGGACTGTGTGTCTGTGTGTTTGTGTGTTTGTGTGTGTGTGTGTGTGTGTGTGTATGTGTGTCAGGGAGTTGGTTCAATAAGACGAGCAGAGAAGGTGGTGGTGGGGTGTAGTGGATATAAAAAAGCAAAGTGTTTTATCACTGGTTGGCTCCCATTTCCCCCATCTGTCCCCTTTTGCCTGCAGCCAGTTAGAGCAATTTGGACAAATAGCAGGACACACACACACACACACACACACGCACACACACAAACACACAGACACACACACACACACACACACTCACTTCATTTATAGTATAAACTACACAATCAGCAACATTTTCTGGCTGTAAAGTACTCTCGTCTTCAGCGACCACAAGTAGCATCAAAAATCATGAAACTGAAATCTTAAAAGGTCCGACACACCACACATAACTATTTAAAATAATAAAACTGACCGATGATTCACACTCCACCAAAACAGAATCCGTCAGCAACGTCTCGGTTCTGTTTTTTGCTATATTTATGCTACAATTTGCACAGAAAGAACAAAGACTTCAAGGAGTTGACGGATGGATGAGGAAAAACAGACACTTAAAACCTGATGAATCTGTGGGTGAACTAGCTTTCACTCATTACACTCTGCTGGATAATCATAACATCTGTTCATGTGTATTTCTCCAGCTTACAAGTGACATCAACAGTCCTAATTACAGGTGTGAAAATGAAATCTTCAATCATGTAAATTATTATTTCCATCGCAGGAAAGCGTCAGAGCATCTAGATCTTAATCTGTGTATCTAATTAACTTTGAAGAAATGTGACGGCACATGAATGAAAAAGTCTTTCTCATCAGTGTTTGTATTGACGGGTACAGAGTCGTTCCACACATAAACACAAACACCAGCTACGAAGCAACTGGTGCTTAAAAGATTTGTCGACTTGCTTACTGACAAAATATTAATTGACTGGATTCAGATAACTACCTTTTTTTGAAAGTGAGAAGATCTTTTTTGTCTGTCCGTTAAAAAATCATACACTATTTTGGACTTTGCCAACTTTTAATATACGGAACAAACTTGATTTAAACTTGAAGTTTTCTCTCTGTTTCGTCCCTCCCTCTTTCCGTTACTCACACTAAAAATTTAAGAGATTTTTTCTGACACTTTGGCCAAAAGGCGACTGTCACTGACTGAGTCCAGGCTCGGGGATCTTTGACAATCATCCCCAACTGTTACTATGTTGGTCCCAGCCAGCCCTCGCTCTGACTCTCACACTAATGGCCTGCCACCTGCAGTGACAGCTTCTGCTGCTGGACTTCTTTATATCTATATGAAACTCTTAAAATGGAGGAGACAGCTAGAGTGGAGCTCAGCCAGAAATAAGCAGAAAACAAAAAGACGAGAGAAAGTTTTACACACTAGATTTCCCTCCGAGTGAATTATGCAACAGGTTCCGCAACTGTGATTGACAAAAAGTTGGGACGCTGTGGTTCTTAATTGCGTATTGCTTCATTATGAGTGTGTATTTACAAAAAAAACAATAAAGTTATAGTGAAAAGGATTTGCAAATAATTGCATTCTGTGTTTCTACACTAGTTAACTTATACCTAAACACATTAAAACTGTTGTTTTCAGAAAAAAACAAATTACTTAAAATATTACCGATAATGTACTTTTGTTTTGAAAAGTGCATTTGTTCTTGTCAAACACAGACAAACAACCTTTATAACATTTTTTGCCATTTCCTGATGTGTTACATTTGTGTTCATGTGACTGTTTGCTAACATTTGCACAAAACGAGTCACATTCTCTATCGAGGTTGAGGAAGAAATGCAGATTTTTGAGGTAGAAGTCGAGCCCTTCAATTATGTGTGAATGTAACTTCTAAAATAATAACTCTTTCCTTTGGTTTGTTTATTTTAAGTGTAGAGAGTGCCATCTGCAGAAAATGCATACATAATATTTTTAAAAAATATAGTGATCAGACTGTTAAAGACTGACATGAAGCAGCAGATTTTCAGGAGGAAGAATCAGCTGAGGTAATCTTCCAACACCAAGCAGCAATAAAGAGTCAAAAAAAGGACTTTTATTGATGCCGTAGCTGTAATTATCTCAGCGTTTTGGATCAGATCCTTCCTGATTCACTGTTGGCTTCCTCCTCCCTCCCTCCCTCCCTCTAGTCTGCCATCATTCTCTCTGCTTTGACTCGACTTCAGCAGCAAGTGCAAACACAGCCGGCGAAGTCTAGCACCCATTTTAAAACATCTGTCGTAAGTGCTCTCACAGAGAAATGGTTGACATCAGATCTGTCACATTTTCAGTGTCACTCGAACATCTTGAACATCAGAAAAGTGTTAACATACAGAAGAAGCTGCCTCCACTCTGTATATATAATGTGAGCGATGAAAAAGGATGTTTAACTAAGAATTAAGTAATTCCTTCTTGCGACGGTGCTGCTGCAGAAAAATGCATGATTGAACTTGGTCGAGATTTGCTATCTCTCCTGAAGAACCACCAAAATCCATCAATTAAATTATTTATCAATTTCCTTGTGTGTTGGCAACTGAAACACGTCTTTAATCATCTTACATGTAAGTTTGCAGTTTCAACACCGTAACTCCCCAATGAGAGCATCAAGTTTCATCAAATCTCGAGTCTGACGCTGCCACTCTCCAACACTAGTTACACTGCCAGATACCACGTCAAAAACTGGGTAATTGCATGAAACCTCGGACAGGATTAAATTGACCCCAGGACATCAGAGTTGACTCGCACTGGGGCTTAGTAATTTCAGGTAGATGCAGAGAAAATTCACGACAGGGTTGTAAAGTTTTTACAGTCTGGAGGGAAAGGAATCACCAATCACCAAACCTCTCCTGGCAAGGTCTGGTACTACTGAGGGAAGAATAAAATCCCCATTTAGAGGATCCAGACTGTAATTACGTGAGAAGTGCTGAGGTGATGAAGTGAAATGAGATTTGCAGTGAGGAGAAAGCACAAGTTCTGCTGCAAAAGTAGTTTTTCTTTCTTTCATTCTGAACAGACAAAAAACAAACTGACGTGTACAATTTCATCAAAAGGAGAAATCTAAACACACCGCAACAATTACGTGAATACAGTTAAAGACATACAGTTGGGATGAGGCTGATTGAGACGCACTAGTAAGTGGATTTAGATACCAAAAAAAGATTTGAATTGCTGAGTATTTATCCTATTGTGACGGATTTCAGAGCAGAAGCTGTAATTTGGGTTGGAGCTGGCGGCTAACCGTCTGCCAGAAATTTCATTTGCACCATCATTAACACCATTCCTCCATTTCAAGGCCACTCACACAAAGGGACACATCAAACTTTTAAAAGCTGCAAAGGAACACGGCTCAACATCAGGTGTCTGTCAACAAAACACAGCGAGGTAACCGCCCTCTTGTTTTCAACAAGATGTTTATTGAATTATTTTCCGCTTTGATGGAAACGCGAATGACAATATGATCATAGCAAAGTGTTTCCAATATTTTGTCCACCACTCCAAACATTCAAAGGGGAACAAAACATAGGAAAGAACTCTCAATACAACAGTAGCACACACAACATATACAAAATGATCTAAAGTGCTGAATGAACAACTGTATTGTAGGAAATCAAACCACAGCAACAAACAACAATCTAAACCACAACTGGACCATTAATACATGTGCAGTCCAGTGTTGCTGTGGTTTGAAACACGAAGGGGAGGAACACAGTAATGAGATTTCAGCTTACCTGGCTGTTTCCTCGTTTCCGGTGTTTTCCTTGTGGGATCTGATTGTCCACCTCACATGGGCGCTACAATCACTTTCAAAATTACAATAGGCTTGTTTACCACACTCGTCTCTCCACTCATTTCCTGACTGTTGCAGCCTCTCACTTCAACTCCTGCTTTTCTGGACATTTCATTTCCTTTCCATCCATTTTCTATGGAGTGAGGCTCAATGATAATCGCTGTGTTAGGGCAGGAGTATTACATTCGCAGGCTTTCTTCCTTCTTCAAATGTGAGAGGACGGTAATAATAACACATTATCAAATGGAAGTGGTTCCAAAAAGGAGCGATGGAAAAGGAGAAGCTTTCTTTGATTTGCAGGGTGAATCAAGTTCGTTCCTCACTAGCAGCCGTCTGTGACGAAACTCGCAGGCCTTTTCAGCTTCCACTTACCTTGTTTTGTTGTGGCACTGTTTTTTTTTCTCAGTCTGAGAAAGGTCAGAGTATTAAAACTGATCCTTTGAAAGCTTTCTTAAGATTTCGTCACAAAAAAGCAGTTTCTACATTCAGGAGAGCTGAGAACGGAGACATCCACAGCGCTGTCTCCTCTGATTTAAAAGGAAAAAAAGTCTTCTTTGTTTGAGGAAAATTTTCTTAATTTTCCTCTTCTAAGTTGCTCTTGACGGATGGCAGGTTGTCTTCCTCACGTGGTGATTCAAAACATACTTTCTCTACTCTTGTGACACAGGGGGAGGGTCTTGAATCCAGATGACCAGCGACTCACAACAGACGGATGTGTCATTCTTTCCCATTTCAGTCTTTCTGTTCACCTGTCTTGCCTCCTGTTTCCCTGCTGTGGATCTTACCTTCTGAGATCTCGTTGTTCTCCGCGGTGACACCGCTATCTCGTGTCCTTTGAGACTCAACCATCGCGATGCCTGATCGCTGAGCTGGAAGAAATAACACATAATGCAAGAATCTACATTAATGAACTGGGAGGAGAGGAGACGGGGAGAATCAATTAATTAATAAACAGAAAAGAATAAACAACAAGAAAACAGATCGGATCAAAAATATGTGACATTATTAAGCTTTAAAGGGAAGGCAAAAGAGATAAAGAATATTGCTAATCACAAGAATAGAATCGACAAGAATAGACCCCTTAAACAATGAGAACAAATCAGACAATATGAGAGTATCTCAGCTTTAATGTGGGAAACAAGCCAAGTGGCAGGAACTGAAAAACAACATCAAAACCTTCCTTACTTTGATCAATTAGACACAGTGTGATTAAAGTCCTGATGAGCCTGAGGATCTCAGTGAATCAGTACTGACAGTTTCTGTTTATATTCGAGTACACTCATTATTTTAAGCTGGCGCACCACCTTAATTTGTTTGTCATAATCAGTCAATCACTGATGACCGCAGCTCCGCCTAAACTTGAAACTTGACTACTGGTGGAAAGTTTTTTTTAGTATCCAATTCTGCACAAACAGCAGCAATGACTGTAGCTGTTTAATTGCCAAACTTCATCACTCACATTTATATCTCCTACAGGCTGCTACAGTGTTTTTCACTCAGTGGTGCATCAACAGCAAAACATTTGTCAGCACACGAGATCATGCAACGGAGGACAATAACATTCTGACTTAGTCTTGAAGGTTAGCATGGTTTTCTAAAAGCTCAGTCAAAGGGTTTTTTCCACCCTGACTTGAATACATGTCTGGAGAAAACACTCAGCACCTGTGTATTTCTGCAATACAACTCTTGTTTAAAAGGTCTGAGTGTAGTACTTCTGTGTTCCTGAAGCAGTGTGGTAAATAAATATCAGCAGGCTGCTGAATGTGAGAGACTGAAACAAAGTAAACATCTCACTTGGCATATTTTTGTATTCACACCACAGCAGTGAGCTGAGGCGTACTGTTGTTGTTGCTGTTTGAATTCTTTCCTGCTTTGCTCGACTTGTTGTGCACTCAATCCTCTACAAACCACAGAGCTTAAACAACATAGCCAAATACACAGCAGATGTGTCACTGAACGACAGAGGTCAACATTAAGGCAGAGCAGACACACACAGAGAGTACAGAAAGCACTGCTGTGTTGCTCTCTCCAGGTTCAAACTTTCAAGCGTATTGCTCTCTCGGTCACACCCCAATCATTGATGTCACAGCAGGTATTCTGCCAATCACAGCTGATGAAAACACCTGCTGTGACATCACTGATTGGAGCCTGAAGTGCAGCTTGTTGTCACACAGAGACCAGATGAGTTGCAGTTTTCTTTCCTGTGTGATTCAATGTGACTTCAGGTCATCGCAGCTCAGTTAATTTTATGTTCACAACTTTTAATCATACAGTGCTTCTTCTGAGAAATCCTCACATCTGAAGAGAGCCTGAGCATTTCTGGAACAACTGGCAGCATCAGTCTCACCAGCTAATCACTCATCAATTTATGTCAGAGTCATATTACCGAGGGTTGAAAGTCTCTTACCTTCATGTTTGGCCTGAAGTGGTTTGCTCTGTCGTTGTCCACTGACCGCAAATATCTTAAAGTGGTATTCTTTCAAGGGGTCAAAGTCTTCGATGACCAGCTTTGCATCCTGCTTCGAAACCTGAACCTCCTTCTGCTCTCCATCTGTTCCAGGGTAAGAGAAGAACAAACCAATTATGATTACAGAAAAGAAGCAAATCACTCCGTAGGATTACCTGTGGCGGGACTGACAAAGGAACAGGTTGAACGTTTATATTTGTTCTTCTATTGTGTCTTCTCTTAAAACCCATGTTTGAGCATTTAAAATGACTCTTTAACAACACTTGGAAATCTAGTAACTTCTGATTTTGCTGCAGTGATGTCTGGTACCTGTGACATCACTGTTGGGTTTAGTTACAGGTACAACAGAGCGTACACCTGATCACACCCAGGCTCATAACTTTCAACCAGAGGAGCAGTAAAAAGCCTGCTGTTAGCTTACTGTTTAAAGGACAATGCTGGTTTTTCTTTCTTTTAAATATCAATAAAAACCCTGAAGACCAACAATGAATCCATCCTGTTAACTGACTGTAATGAGGGAACATGTCACCCTGTCCAAAAGTACGGCTTTGTTGTGTGGTTTTTTTTTAAATAGTTTTTGGACAACCAAAGAGCTCTGGGCACTGAAGAGTAAAATGGAAGGATGTTAGAAAGAAACATTCATTGCTTTTTAGAGCTGCTGTTTAAAGTAAAGAGACAAATGAACACCAACCTTCTGCTTAAAAATCTTTGGAAGCACATAGACACGAAGCTTATACCTTTCTCTGTGTAATTACAAAAAGCTGCTTCAGGGTAACTTTCTGGTGTCATTTAAAAAGTGACAATCAGCAAAATCCATGTAATAATGTGCATGGAATTTAATACAGGCATTAGCCACACCTGTTTCAGCCCGACTGCAACAACAAAACTTTTTATTCCTGAAGGGGCAATTATTCCTGCAGACTGAACTCCTTCCGTCAGTCTTCAGCAAATGACTTTTGTTGTACGGAAATCAATCTGAGAGAAATCCACACTGGGATTATGTTTTGGGATTAAGTGTTTTTAACACCTGGCCTGCAACAACAACAACACAAAGATCAATACGAAGAAAAGCCAAAGGAGACAGAATCTGAAGTGATGGAAAACTGAGAGAGAGCTAGGAAGGGAGACAGTATATTTTCACAAATTTGACTGCAGTGATATTAGTATTGAGTGGCTAATACGTACGTGGGTCCTTGACTACATCCCCAACTTGTTCGAACACGTTTATATCTATTAGAGTGTGAACAAGTTGGGCTCAAGGACACTTTCAGCAGAGCAGATCAAGCTCTGATAGACGTGCTTCTGATGTCATCGATGACCTTCTGTTAATGAACAGTCCATCAAACCACTGTACCAGATCATCATTATACATGTGAACTGTTCATACTTTCCCCTCTCTGCATTCTCAAATAGCCTCAAACTCTTTCCAAATATGTTTAAAAAATCTTCAGCTGTATTTGAAAGTGACATGATCACTTCAACTGCCCAGAAAAGAAAACCAACATACCCTCCGGCATCACAAGCTGAGCAGAGGAAAGATTAAGGTTATTAATGCCTGAGGTGACGACAGCTCATCTCAGCAGCAAAGACTAGAGGGAAATCAAATAAGAACAACCAGGAAAAGGTAATAACCAAGAATATGAACAAAAAATAAAAACCTAAAAAAATCAATGACATTAAAGATATGTATTCAGATTCGAATCCTGCCAAATGTGCTTCGCTGGAGGTTTGGCAGAAGTCAGCAGTTTACAGATTGACTGAGAAGCGCAGGTCTCTAATTCCTGGCTTTGAAAGAGAGTCTATCATGTCCACATATATTGAGTGAGCAGTCCCACATCACTGCATGTAAATCTGTTTAAGAGTTTGTGATGAAAGGAAAGGAGAAAAAAATCCTCATTTGCTTTTCGGTGCAGTTAAATTAAATTTGTAATTTTGCCTCCTGCTCAGTTCTTTTCCTTTTGCTGCTGCTGCAGAACAAATGTTCCAGTTAGGATCATTAAATCTTCCTAAATTGTCAGTCGTCAAAGCCAATTTCTTTATGTCAAAATGACTGATTAAAAAATCTATCCTCCACCATCTGTTCCTGCCTTTCAGCACAAAACCAACATGCTCTTCCACTTTATAGAGCAGGAATTCCACTTTTGACTCTTGACAAATGACAAAGACTCAAAAATATTTATACAGCACAGGTAAATTAAAGAACAGTTTGCCTTTGCATTCAAGTACAAACTTTAATGCACACGTTCCATGTGAGAGAGGGTGAGTCATGACTTCAACCAGAAAATATCTAAATGGAGCAATCCAGCAGAGCTCTACAAAAA
This sequence comes from Spondyliosoma cantharus, assembly GCA_900302685.1. Lineage (NCBI taxonomy): Eukaryota > Metazoa > Chordata > Actinopteri > Spariformes > Sparidae > Spondyliosoma > Spondyliosoma cantharus. The sequence continues at coordinate 72,219 of OMLP01045033.1, read as the reverse complement.
CTCTGCGCTGATAAAGAAAATTATCTACGGCTCCGTCACTGCTTTTCCACCTTCATTACACTCGTGCTGATACCACCGGCCTGCAGCAGAAGACGATCACCCCCCTCATTCACCTCCCTCAGTCAGCCCAGGAGGCAAGCAGCCTTCTCTGCACTTCCAGTCACTTTTTAAAGTCTTTTTTCTGCTTTTCTTTAAAACCAAGCAGTACCCAAAGGCAACATGTTGCAAAGCGAGCTGTGTGGGCATGTCTCAGAAATGAGGCCATCGTGCTTTGGTGAAAATGTCAAGCCAATTTAAATATCTCTAAGAATATGAAACAGACAGTAAAGTTTTTGAGCACAAGCGAGGATAAAGTGCTTGTTACTGCTGAGCTGAAAAGCACTTAAATTATGTGGCGGAAGAGAGAGACTTCCCTCTGGTATTGTCTTTATACAGAAAAAGAAAAACTTATTTTCTACACTGATGCAAACCTTGAGCGTCTTTGAACCAGAGCAACATGTCTTTATTCTTTGAAAGGAGCTGCAGATGATCAGGTTTTGTGTGGCTCTGTCACAATCGCGCTGCTATACCTTCAATCTATCTACATCCAGTATCCCTCTTTCCATTTACTCTCTCTCCATGCCTCTCCAGCTCCGTCTTTCATCCTGCCCTCTAGCATCTCCCTCTTTTTATATTCCTGTGTCATTCCCTCCATCCATTCGACTCTCCCTCACAGTGTCAGGGGACGGCTGCCTGTGCTTACTGCATCTTATCTGACATTTTCTCCATTACTGTGATCAAACAGACGGCAAAGCAATACCAAAAGCTACAGGTTTACTCTGCCGCTGGCTGAAGGCAGCGCTTTTAGCAGAGGTTGACTTCACCTTCAAACTTCAGGCCACAAGGGACCGGTGCATCGGGCATAGTGCAGGTAAATAGGAAAAATAAAGAGGTTTGAGCGTTTAAAGACAGTATAATGTTAATAACAGTCAGTGTCCGTGTCAGTCTTAGTCTGACTAAAATCGGACCGGATCGGATTTCTCATAGTCGGATTAAAACACCAAGATTATTCGATTGATAGTCGCATTACTCGTGCATGTATACGCTACATCAGACTGGATTTGGATTTTTTCCCAGGGCCGTGAGCCTAAGTAGAAGGGCGGCGGCGGCTTTCCTCCAAAATACCCGCAAGCAAGAACGCCATTGTGCATCTAGTTTGTGTAATTATCATGTACACCATATACGAAATGTACAAAGGTTCGTCCTGCTTTTCGTAGCCGGAGGTGGCTCTATTACCACTAGTAGAAATGGGTACAGCGCCACCTATCATGCCGGGGTATGACATGCTTCGGCCAATAATTCGATTTTCTCACCGGCATGTATACTCGGACAATTGCAGTTGTCCGATTGAGTAGCATAGTCGAACTATGACTGTAGTCTGACTAAGCTGTGCATGTAAACGTAGCAACTGTCTCAAAACAAGAATGACACTCAGCAGAGCCCAATCCAATATCAAATCAAACATATTTAAATAATACAAACCAACCAACAAACCAACCTACCAACAAACAGACAAAGGTGAAAACATAACCTCTGTGGATGAGATACAAAACTGTTTCAGCACAATAAACAGATGCTCCCAAAAAGATCATTTCTTACTTTCAAAACCAACTGAAACTTTCAATCATTTAAAAATGATTCATTGTCAGCAAGAAAGGACTTCACCAGATTCAAGCCAGGTGTGACTCCGATCAATTATGTCAATATGCACACCTCAGATTCTACAATGGAAACAGTCTTCTCTTTGTTTAAACAGTTATATCAAGCTGTAGCCTGCTATGTTCACTCTATTTACTTTGTTGCTACATTATTGTATTCCGCTGTTCTTTCTCACAAGGGATAAACATCTGATTGCAGCACAGAGATTATTTTGTCCTGTAAATATGGTAAATAATTAACCTGACTACATTTTGTTAAAACATTTCTGAATTAATAAATCATCTTCCTGGCAGCAGTTGTTCAGTGTATTTGTGCATTTTCTTTGTAGACATAGTTTTTGCCTTTTGGCCTACGCACCTGATATCATGTTGGAATGTGAACACACAACCTTGAAGCACCAAGTCAAAACAAGCTCAGGAATCAAAAGTCTCTGTTCGATTCTATTGACTGTACGAGGTTAGAAACTGAGTTTTGTAATGCAGTCAGGTGACAGCTTCAGACCAACAACACACACAACAGACATCAGTTGAACTTATTGCCACACCTCACTGTGGTATCAGACTGACAGTTGACAGTGGTGGTGATGCAAGGATCTGGTTGAGACACCTGTCAATCAGGATAACCGGACAGAAACCTTTCTGATACCTCCTGCTCTGTGCAGTTTTTGACCACTAGTGATGCTGTAAATGCTCGTGCACAGGCACAAAGCGGGGTGTGATTTAGATATTTGGCTTAATACTGAGGGCGTTAATACACATCGATAGAGGGTAGCAGTAATTTGCCATATACAGTATGAAGCACTGCACCATTAAAATATGAAGAAGTCAATAAGCGAATCCTAAAATGACAAATGTTTAGAGATGTTTTTTGAGATCAGAGATTAATTGAACATAATTTTACAAATTTCAGATACAGTCAATACATTTTACCGAGTCTGACATATGACTATAAATGTTTGCTCACAAAAGAAACATTTAAAATGAATAAATGCGCTGAAGAAATGCACTGATGGAGAAGTCATCAGTGGTGCTTCCACAATAGTTTAAAATCTGTTGAATGATGATGAAAATTCAGCGTTAAAGTCGCAGCATACATACTGGATAAATTAATGATGAATTATTCCTCCCTGTCTTTCTGTCTGTCTCAGTGAGGAAATTCACATCAAAACAGTCTTAAGTCGTCTTTATTATACAGTATAATTTTGCTTTATTGTAACGAGTGTCTCGTTTATGGTGAGTGAAATAAAAGTGAAATTTAACTATATCTCCTTAAACCCACTGAGGGATCCCCGAAGGGCCTTACGACTTACTTTGGGAATCTTTTTAACTGTGCTATAATTACGAGTCCTAACAGAATGAATTCTAGAAGCTTTCCATCATGACGGTAACAGAAGTAAAGGCCAGTTTTACAACAGTACATGCAGCTGCACCCTTTCCAACTGCAATAAAATATCTCTTTGCACTCCCTTGTGTTTCTCAGTGGGAAAAATAACCAGAAGAGACAGGAAAGAACTGAAGGAAGAAGAGATATGATAAGAAAAACCTGTCTGTCCAGCCTACAGATCAAACCTATGGTATTCCTGTAAGGCAGTAGCAAATCAAGATGATAACAGACTGATTATTTGAAATATTGAATCATAACAATAAAAAAAGCGAGGAATGGCCACAAATGTGTTTAGATCTTCAAAGCAATTCATGTCGGTATCTATTTTCTCTGAGTGCAGTAAAGCCACGAGCATACCAGGACTATCATCACACGTCTCTATCTTTTGTGCCTTTTGTCTATATCCATTTTTAACTTGTAAATGCAAATGAGCACAACCTAAAATTAACCTAAATCGTGAGGAAGTGTTGCCATGTACCTGTCAGTAATGTGAAGTGAAACTGAGCAGTGGTAAATTGGACCACACAGGCTTTGAAATCCAATGATTTTATATAATTAAAATAAAGCATTTGGTGCAACTGTCACAGCCCACTGAACAACCTGCAACAACACTGGGAATATTTCTAGCATACACAGTCGTCTCCGGCTGCTACCTGTATGTTAAAACAACTTTCTCCAACAGAGTTTTTACTTTGCAGTTCACTGACATATAGAAAGAGTCCCACCTCTTTGATGCCATGTTTAAAGAAACTGTGAAGTGAGTTCTCTCCTTAAATCACAACCTTTCTATCTAAACTGGTGGAAGTTAAATACTCTGATTACACTGCTGTTGTTATGAAAAGGTCATAAAATAAATGTATAATTACAATGTTCAACATTCAATAACAGCTGACGTCACATGATGCACGTTATAAATTAATCACACTATAATTACAATACAACACAAAATGAAAGCTCATGGCCTTGCATCACAACCACAAACAATAAATACGTCTGCAGTGCACCTGTTTTCACTCACTGCAGTAAAAAACTTGGCCAGTTTTCCACTGAATAAAACCCCTTATGATGATAATCACAGAGCAGACTACCAACTGCCTATGCACATATACCCTCACTTATAACTATCATTACAGTCTCTCTATGAATTAATTTCTTAAAACAATATAATCAGCATAATGTCTATGTTGTTTACTGAAGAATCCAGACAAACAGCAGCCAAGAACCGTAAGAAAGTTTCTACGTGGCTGAACTCACTGAGGCGAAGCATTAAAGCTGGCTGTGATGGTGAACGCCTACCAGGATTTGTGGTGTCAGTTTACACTCAGTTAGCAGTTTATTACGTTCACCTGGCTAAAAACACATACAGAGTAACCCTTCAATAAATCCTGCCTTAATGACAGTTTTAGTGTTCTGTAAAAAACAAAAAATCCATTTCACAGGAAATAAGAACAGAGCACTTCTTCATGTTTAACCCTGTTTCCCATCTTAATAGTCTCAACCAACTTTAAAAGAATCTCAACACTAACAACTGAAGAGTCTTTCTTTCCCTCTTATATCCCACTCGTCCACTTTCTCTTGTTCAGTGAGACAAGTGAACTCGTGCTTTTCCCCATCAGGAATTCAGACCTGGGCTCGAGCAGTGTCAGGCCAGCCTCCGGCACGGGTGAAGCTGGGATGATGTTTTCAATGCCCTTAAATTCAGATTTGAGTGGGTATGTTTGCTGTTTCTTCTCTTTGCGCGTCTCGCAGTATATGAGACAGACTGGTTTTTAACTTCTCGTTCATGAAATCCACTCTTGAGTAAAAGCTCTGTATTAGTTGTACACGTTTCTTTTTTTAGTGCACGCAACAAGAAATATTATTTTCTGACTCTGACTCACTGCCTTGTAGCGTCATGTGAGATGATTTACAACACATGCCATTGGTCTGTTAGTTTCCAGGGAACAATACACCAGTGCCATAAAGAAAAGCTGAACATGTTCAAATGGAAATGATTCCTCAAAATATAATAATTCTCAATATTTTATCAATTATATGTCCACAGTCTGCCTATTAGTGACCTCTGGCCTTGACAATCAACATCACTAGTCTTTTTCATAACAGTTGTCAGTTAATTAATCTTTTTCTTTGTTTTTCCATTAAGCTTTAAAAGAATATGCAATTGTGATGTTTTGAATATAACTATATTGTTTCTGCAGTGGCCACAGTAATGTTTACAACAGCAAATTCTTAATAAACTCATTAATATCTCAGTGGAAACAAACCTTAAATGTCAGTAAAATAAATAATAATACCAACATCAAAATAATGAGTGAAGTGTAGAAACAATGAAGAACACAGACATCAGTCAGTTTCAGTCCTCCTCCCTCTAATGAGGTGATTCACTGCAGCAGTTACTGCTGGCAGAAAAGTTTACAAGTCTTTGCCAACATTTTTCAGATACCGTGGCATGGCAGGCTAAGCCAAACAGTTTTGCGTACACAGCTTGTCTGTAACTGTTTGCAATTAGCCAAGCTAACGTGCTAACCATGTGTAAAACAGCAGTGGTGCATGAGAGACCGCAGACACAGCAGATTAAAACATCACTTTCTACCTGTTTGCATGTTGATGCTTGTTGAACAGGTGAGATGTTTAAGTATTTTACTCTAAAAGGTTTTGCCACACTGAGTTGAGGCTGCAACAATGTGATAATAAATCAAACCAAAACATTGAAACGTACAGATAAAAGAACTGTTCGCATTGGAGCTCATCACAACAAGGGTGTTAAATAATTTAGCACTGGGCTCAAGTGATACCACGTTCCAGTACCCATCTCTACTCTCCACCCAGGCTGAGCTCCTCATTGACATGCTGAGCAAACACCAGCGTTCAGCCCTGTTATATATTTTTACAAACTTGTTGAATAAATCAAAAGGTGTCAGTCATACTGCCATTCATCCACAGGTTTCCACAGTGGACACTGAACAGCCCTGGTATTAGTTATATCACATTATGTGTGTGGTTACGTGTCTCGTTATCTAAAGAGTGAATTATGAGCGAGCATGCAGGTGAAGCCTTGATTTGTTCTCCCTTAGGGGACGAGGTCCAACTTCTGTGCTCCTCTGCGCATAACTAACATTTTTGGCCTCCCAGCTAAAGACACACATGTACAGTTAACGTGATTTGTGAACTGACACAAACTGTATTAACCTACATCCTGTGTGTCATTTTACAACACATCCATTCATGTAGTCTGGGCATCACATCAACACAACACTTTTAACTACAAGTACTGATGAAGGCTTGCTTTAATGAGGCTTGCTTTAATGATGCTTCATCCTGTGGCAATTACTGCAAGGAGCCCTTAAGCATCGCACTAAACAACCAATCCATCACAGACAGTGTACCGCTCAGCTTCCAGGTGTGAATGTGGGTAACTGTGTGAACACCAGGTACCACTGTACTGGAGCAGACTCTGAATTAGTTTTGAGACTTCCCAGGGTACACCAAGTTTTAACTCACCAAGTACACCAAGTTTTAACAGAGAATTCTCAAACTGACAAAGTCCAAGAAAATTCTAACAGAAGCTCACACTGGAGGCAATCAGTCCACCAAATTACAACTAAATCTGTGAACATTTTACAGACTGGAGTGAAACAGAACCTGACTTCCCTCCATCTTAAAAGGTGCAATATGTAAACTCCCAACAAATAGGGGCAGAGTTACTGCGAACGGCTGCTAACTGTATTCTTTTTGTACATCCATGACTGCTAGCTACTGCAAGCTTGTTAGCTCAGTTAGCCGTGCAGCTAGCCAGACTACCAGGGAAGTGTTGGTGTTTACACTGCTAGCACAGGAGCTTTGGAGCACTGAAAGAAATAGGTCATCAAAACTGTAATTTGACAATCTGCTGATTATTTGAGTATAGTTTTGAGTCTTTTAAACAACATTATTACATATTGCACTGTTAAAGGTATAAATGATAAAGAGCACTTACCTGGGATTGTGATGTAAACGACCTTGTAGCTTTCAAACGCTCCTTTCGGCTCTTTCCACGACACATGCAGCTTGTTGGGGCTCAAGATTTTGGCACGAAATCGCCTTGGCGATGAAACTGGACGGAGAAACAACAAAAGAAACAGCTTTACATAATAACCGTCAGTTTGAAACTGCTGTAAATATGTGAATGATGAATGAATGAATTAAAGATCCCTGTCATGCATCGTCCATTCCTCCAATACCTTTATATCAGTATTAGAACAAACTGCTGTCATCAGTGTGTATTAGTGGATTACAATCATAACAATGGATGGAGTTCAATCCTGTTCAGTCAAAAAGTTGATGATAAAAAGACCAATTTCACTGCTTCAGTTAAGAATTTTGTTTGATTAGATTTGTGTTTCAACTACACATGTAGGTTTCGTCAAAATGCTGCTATTAACAGATTAAAAGTTCACAGTACATCTATTTTTCCTCATCACAAACAGCATCCCTGCTCATGATGTTTAACAGAACTGCAGGTTTCACAGAACCTGCTCTCCTTCTGTTTTACTTCTGCGAGGTCGTTCATCCGTTAAGCACAAAACAAAACTGTGACTGAGTTGAGTTAGACTGAACTCCCTCCAGAGTTATGGTGGCGTACAGGCAGCCACTCCATCTGTGTTTTTTAACAGTTAGGAAAGGAGAAAAATAGGGAGGGATAATTGTATCTCATCCAAGCGGGAGGATACACATCAGAGAGATTAGCTTGCACAGATGTCACATTAAAAAGCAAAGTCCCATTCTCCTCCTCATCCTCATCTTCCTCATGTATCGACCAGCCTGTATTATGCTCGTCTCTGTGGGGATACGACAGGTTTCTTCTGTGTTCCACTCACCGTCGCCATCAAAGCGACACCCCTGCCTCTCATCCTGATTAGTTGTTGGCCCCGTCAGCCGCCTAGAGGCCTACCCCCCACTTTTCTCTCTGTATTCTTCCCTTGTATTAATTTTCTCAAGCTTACATTCCCTCTCCATCTCCATCGCCTCATCTGTCCCTCTGTCTTTCCCTTTTCTGGATGATCCCTCCCAGTTCTGATCTCATTTTCGTTCCTTTCTTTTCCTTCTGCGTCTCTGTGCCTTCAAACTGTCATCAGGGGTAAGAAGAGGATGAGAAAAAGGTGAATGCGACTTCCTTTTAACTGCAAGGAGAGAAAGAACAAAGGGCACCAAAGGGAAAGGCGCTGGAATAGCATCTGTTTACTATTCCTCTCCTGTCCTCAGCAGGAGTGTTTAGATGTACAACACAGAGTGACTAGATCCACTGAGCTGCACGATTTCCAGATACATTTTACAATGACCTCAACCTGTGTATAAACCCTCAGAAAAGTCAACAACGCTGTGTCATTGGAACTTTCCTTCTGGCAAACAACAGTCTGGTCATATTTCACTGAGCTACGACACAGTGTTGCTGTGTTTTCACATGAAGACGCAGGTTAAAACACTGGAAGAAGGCCATTGTAAAGAACCGCAATGCCAAAAACCACATATCCAGGGTCAACAAACACAACACCCCTTCATTTTCACACCGGCAGAGCCAAATCCCATAAAATAAATATGTATTTAGAAGCAACACATTCCCCAGTCTAATTTGGTAAACTATGAAAAAAAAACAAAGAAAAGCCACGGGGTGGAAAATAAAATATGAAGCCCACAAACTCGTTCGTGTGTTTGTGTCCTCATTATGAGGTGAGCCATCTGCTGTCGCCGACTTCTTTAAATATCTATACTGTGATTGACACCTGGTGGAGCGCTGATGCTCTGGTGCACAATAAATATGACGCTTAAAGGGATGGTTCACCCAAAACAAAACATGGGTGAAAAAACATTGAGTTTGGAAAATGCACCTTTTAGAAGGATTTTTGTGGCTGTGTGGGACAAAATGCTCAAATGATGTCTCTCCATATGCCACATGGTGAAAACAATATGTCTGGCTATTTAAACATTAACATCAACAGATTACTTTCTTGTAATGCGCTGCCCTTGGTAACAAGGCAGCACAAATCTGCAGACACAGTGGCTGTTTTCTTTAGCTTTTCTGAACTGATTTATCCACTTCCCTGCAGCTTCCTCCACAATACAGGATTTAGTCAAGCTGATAAGACCTATCATCAAACACCTCTGCAGCTTTTCGGGTGAACCGCCTCTTTATGCATGCAGAAGACTACTCATGTAGGTATGCAAAGAAACTTGAGTTCAGCACAGGAAGGATAATCCTGATTTCAATGGAGAGAATGTGAAGCCGGCGCATTCAACAGCAGGCAAATATATTTATATACAAACACATATAAGGAATACTGTACCAATTATCTCACCAACCTGGGGATGAGAATGAGGGCTGCATGGGATTTCGGCTCAGGGTTTAGCTCTCTGTCTCGGAAACAAAGGACACTCTCTCGTCTGGAGAGAGCTGCTCAAATCCCAAATGATTCGAGAAGCAGATTTCGCACCTCTCTGTTTACAGTGTGGTTGAAATGTGTTGATTGTGTGTTTGTGTGTGTTATGTGCACCTGTGTGAGCGAATCTAACTGTGCATGTGTATAGATGAATTTTGTATCTTTGTCTGCAACAGGACGAGAGTGCATTCTGGTGTATGCACATAAAAATCTAAGTGAATCTTATTCCACGGAGCTCTGTTGTTTTTTTCATGCCTCGTAGGAAAGCCTGCCGGTTCCTTTGCAGTAGCACACACACACGCACACTCGCTAACACAAAGTCATGGATGTTCTCTGCGAGATGGTGTTCTCACGCAGAGACAAGTATTGGATGCTGAGCAAACAGCCTGGTGAAGACAAAAGGCCTCGCCTGTTAAAATGGGAACTTAATTCTCATTTATTTATCATGGAGGATCTTGTGCAAACAGCAGAGCAGACAGCTGCCGAGAACTGGAGAGGTGTCCGTCACACCCACCGGGAGTCGTGCTCAGCTGCCAAAGTTTTGAGAGAATCCTATATTATCAGTGAGAGCAGGAGAATCCAGGTAACATTATCAGGTAGAGACAGTGCTGAGCTGAGCAGTAAAACTCTCACAAGAAGCTTTTGGTTTGTCTGAGGAAGACTCCAGGACTCCATGTTGTCAATGCCAAGAGCAAATTCCACTCAACAATGATTCATTATAACGTAACATTTCCGTATATGTACTACACTGCACTCCTCAGATCTGATGTGTCCCGGCCTACACTTCCAAAGTAAACTAGATAGTGATGCTTGGTAAAGAGGAGTCAAATATTTATCCTCTGCATATCATTTCTTTGTGTAATTCTAATACACTGACAACTTCCATGTGTCTTCACAGCTTCTGATAATGTTCACTGGAATGCTAGCTTATCCAGAAAAAGTACCACTGAAATATACTGACATTTGACCACATTCCCCTCATCTGTTTCCCCTCCAGCGACTTGAACTTTCTTCCATTATTTCGCATGCAAAGAAACAAGAGGAGCCTCGACAAAGGCTGAGCTAAGCCACTGAAATCATTGACCTTTCACCTTTTTAGCAGGGATTTAGTGGCAGGTGTTGGGTTAAAGAGTAATTAAAGACATTACTTAGTAATTACTTAATAACAGGTGGTTGTTATGGTTGGCAGATTTATATTTAATGGCAAAAATAAAGAAGAATGTTTCTTTTGGTTCACCTCTCTGGATTCAACTTGTTGGTAAAGGATTGAGCTCATGGGTCAGCATGAAGCCTCCATGCATGACTCCAGTGAAACAGAGAAAAAACAGCTGAGGAGTTTCTCAGTGGAAGCTCTCCAAGCTGGTCGTAACTCCTCAGCTCGTCCTGGCTCACTGGTGTAGCCGAGGTTAGCACACTATGGCCTCTTCACTGAGGAATGCTGTGGTTTCTTTCAGTTTACTCGCACTCTGGCCAAAGCCTTCTGAGTGTCCTTATTGTGACAAACTTATTCTGCTGCACAAGTGCCAGGCTCTACCTTTACTGGGGCAATTGTGGTTGCAGACTTACTGATAAACAAAAGGACTTGTTTGGTTAAGTGATTTGTTGCAATCTACAGAAAAACACAGCAACTACTTATTATTCGTTAGGTCTTTATTTTTCTTTTCTTTTTTTTAAAGTATAAACGACAAATATGTGTGTGTTCCAGGTTTTGTTTTGTGTCCAAGAGATAATAAACTGAATATCTTTACATTCTGGAGTGTTGGTTGGACAAGCCAAAACCATTTTAGCCATTTAGTTTTTAGTAAACGTTGGTTCTGCACAGACGTTGCCTAAAGAGCACTGCAGGAGTCCTTAAACCTGGACGTGAGTTAGCATTTTTGCTTTTTCACTTTCCTCATCAAAAACAGGTTTTTGTTTGATGAAACAAGAATGCTACATAACACATTAAAAGGAAAGCCAAAAACCCTAAAGGCATAATATGGCTTCTTTAACATAGTTCCAATTCAGAGAAGATGCTGCACAGAGAGTTTATAGTTACTGCTAATTTTCAACCCTTGGATTTTACATGTAAAACATACAGTAGCGTAAATACAATCTGGTGATTACATTTACGATACAAAATCATAAATGTCTTGCTAACCTAAATCAATGGAAAAATCCCATTCGCTTTTGTTGAGGAAACACGAGCAAAGCTAACTCCCAGGTTTGCCTACAATAATACGTCATCCCTGCAGCACTCAAAATAGAAGCAGCAGCAGCAGCAGAGTGGTGCCCTGCTGCTGACCAATCAAAATACAGGACACCAATATCTCTGGGCAGTGAACACGGGAAACTCCTCGCTGTCTGAAATCAACATATGGTATAGTTGTTTAGTTTAGCTAATTAGCATGCATTCTGACCCTTCAACCCCCTCATCTGTGGTGTGGCACAGTATCAGCCACTGACTTTATGGTTATGGATCCATGTCAGCAGGCTTTGGTTCCCCACCACAGAACTGAGCAGGTTCAGTCCTGTTTCAGTCCTGTTTCAGTTCAACACTGCCAACAACCTTTAGGCCTAAAAGTTTTTGGTCGCTGCATCACTACCTAACTGTGCTCAAAGCAAAACATCAGCCTTTAAGTGTATTTTGTTTTTATCTTACAAATTCATACCAGCTGTGGCACCCAACCAAACTCTTCAGGTTGAAAAACAGCTACAAAACCTTTATCTTTGATTCAAGGTCAGGTCATCTGTATAAAAAGTGAAAAGCTCACTCATCACAGCTAATTAAAGAAGATCCATCATGAATACTACTCCATCATTTGTATTCCTAGAGAGAGTGTCTACTTGGTAAAAAAGAGTGTTTAAGACTGTTAATGATGATAATGGTGTTAACAAGACTGTCGAGAGAGACGAGTCTCCTTAGCAGGTAATGAGTGAGGTTATGTGTTAATTGTTGAATAGTTTGAGTGAGTAAATAGGGTGAGAAACGATGTCAGCGGAAACATAATTTAATGAAGAGCTCTTGTATTAAAGTCAGTGAGGCACTACAGTAAAACACACAAACGCTGTGAACTCATCAGACGAGCTACAATGGACGAGAGATTTATCAAAAACTGATTTACGCAAGGTTACTAAGTTAATTACACACGTGGCGAAAATGTTTTGTTTTTTCAACAAAGAGATTTTTAATCTGTAACCACAGCTATACGGAAATCTGTTGTAGATCTTGTCCAAAAAATTAATAAGTTAAACAGCGCTTATTATTTACAGCGGTGACAGGATGTGCCACAGCAAACCAGATTCTCTCGCAAACAGTCAAACACTTTTTCTCAGTATGAATTTTGCTTTTCCCTTTGAGAGAGACACATGTGTTTAAAGGCACATTAGAAGGATACATTGAATAAAAATCAACACTTCAAAATAAACATCTTTGGAGCAAAGCTGCACATCAAATTGTGACACAGAAAAAAAATCAGAATTTAGCCTGCAGGATAAAACTGTGAGTGAGAAGGATGATACCTGCATTTCCACAACAGGGCCACAGTGAGGTTTACCGAGCCAGCCGTCGGCTTACAGCCTTTATTATAACGCTCACAGCAGATAAGTGGTGAATGATTTATAGCTCAGTTTGGCACCAGTGTGGAAGGAGACAATTAATTTTTCAGTAAATGAGAAACCTAGGCTGTTCATAGCCTTGTCTGATCCTGATATGGACTGGCTGGCCCTGTTTTACATCCAAATCGGAAGCCCTAAGAAACCCTGCTAAGCATCACAATGGGAAGCCTTGTTTGGCTCTGTGGTAGAGAGCCTCGTTCGGCCTCAAAGTCAGAGGCCTCAGGTTGTTGAAGAAAATTGGGTTGAAGATAACAGTTATTATGGAAACAACCACTAACTTCAATGAGGGAAGTGTTGGCCCTGTGGGAATCTCTGGTATTCCCATTTTGCACTTGCAACTAATGTAGAAACCCAGTAATCCTTCTTTAGGGACGATATCAGCAAGCCCCATTTCTATGTGGTGTCGTAACGGTTTAGCACTTGGTTTGAAAGCTATGGGTTGCCCTGTGGGGTACTATGAGGAGACAGCATGATTAGCCCTATTGGCCCTTTTATAAAAAACCCAACTAGGCCGTGTTTGGTCTCATGTAGCTGGCTGGTTAATCCTCTATTGGTCCTGTTGACCCTGTTAGCCCTCGAGTGGAAAGCAGGATAGTGGAGGTACTTACCTTGGCCCCGCGCTGGCTGAGGGAACAGAGAGACGAGAACGAAGCCCAGCAGGCAGAGGCTCAGTCTGACTGAGAACTGCATCCTGGTAGCAAAACAGGAGGACACGACACACCTGATGGAGAGGGAGGAAAAGAGGAAGAAATTATAGGAAAAACAAGAGGAGGAGCAGAGGATGAGACAAGGAGAGGAGGGCAGGATGACGGCAGGTAAAAGGATGTTGAAAGAAGGAGTGAGCCAGTTTGGAGGGGATCGGGAGAGGAGGGCAGAGAGAGGGGAGAGAGCGATGAGGTAGAGGGAGACGAGGGCAAAACAGAGGAGGAAGAGGAAGAGGAGGAGGGGGAGATGAAGGGATTTTAAGCATCTAAGAGAGGACTTAAATTCACCATTTGGCAAATCATAAGTGCATTATTCTGGATTACATTGTAATAATAAGGCACCTAGAATTGAGTCAACTTCAATTAATTACGTTCATGTTTTGTTGTCAGATTTCTTGTATATCATATATAAATAAATATGTTTCAAAAGCTAATGAATTTCATTAAGTATAGATTAGAAAACTGGTTAATATAGCTATGAATAGACATGCATCTCCAGCAGTAAAGCCGCCCCTTAATGATGTATGGACTGCCAAGTTCACTTACATCACAGCCTCAACGCCCGCGGCCACCTGCCCCTCCCATCAAATCCCTTCACAACTGGTATGCCATTGGTTTAACGGTTAAATTAGTTCTTCTGGGCTAAGCTGCAAAATCAATATCTTTCAAATTAATGTCTGTTTTGTTCTTCTTTTGTATGCAGAATCAAGAATATAATTATTGTTATCATGACTCAGTTTCTCGTGTGAGTGAAAGTCAAGTCACATACACAGGCTGCATCAAACAAAAAAGCTCAGTACTCCCAACAAGAAGGCGAGCAAAGGAGCTGTCATCTATAATTGCTCTTTTTTCTTTAGCTCGTCCCAGAAACAGGACATGGGATATTAATAAAAACTGAAGATATGTTTTTTTAATACCTGGAGGCATCAGCATTTGAACAACTGCAGAAAAGACTCTGCATCTGTAAGGTTGCCAAAACATCACACCTTTTGTTTCCAGCTTTAGCTGCTGCAAATTTCTAATTTATCAATAATATATTGATATGACTTTACAACTTGGCATTTTCACCATGTCAGCCTGAAGGCAGGCCGTGTAATAAATACAGAGTCAGAATTATAGGTGTGTTGAGAGCAGCCCTGCCTCCAGAAAAATCACTACAATATCCTTGAAATATTCCCTCGGGGACTTGCAGCGTGGCTGTGGCTCACTGTACTGAGTTTATGGCGACATTAAAACACCTGGCTGTTTAATGTCCAATTATAATAACCTTGTAGTGACTCAGCCTCTATAATTTTATAGTATGCTAATGCATGCTTCCAGCTTGATCCTTTAAGGGTTATGTCTCTGCCTCAGATCACCTGTAAAGTACTGTAAATACAACAGTAAGCATCTCTGAAAGACCGTGCAGCCTCCCGCTGCTGAGAGAAACAGCTGTGAGATATCTTATCAGCAACAAATCCCTTTAAGTTTACCGTCAATAAAAGGAGCGGAAGTTTTCCTTAATTGAAACGAGCACAGGTGAGATCTGCACGGTGCGCCAGCAGCAGCTGCGCGCGGATCGGTGTGAGGTGGAGAGATTTCAGTAGGTTTCAGTATAAAAGCAGTTTGTGTTCTGCCGGTTTTGTGCAGTGAGAGAATAAAGAGCAGCTGTACCTCCTCAGATCTGATGTGTCCCGGCCCGGCAGCTCTCCTCAGGGCAGCTGTATCGGCGCACTAGTCCCCAAAGCGACTCTGATCCACTCTGTTCACCAACTCTCCGCTCCCAGTCGAGCGCGAGACAAGTTCAACAGCACCGTGCACCACACTACCGGGAAGAACTTTCAAAATAAAATACACGATGACAACCACGTCTTAGTAAATAATGATGAACACCAAATCAGTATAAATAAGTAAAATTAAAAAATATGAATCATTGCATTTTCTTCTACTGATCCAATACAAGCTCGTTCAGCAAGGCTCTTGCTTTTAACTCCACTATATTAAGGTAATACCTAATTATGTATTATTACTGTTATTATCATTATTATCTCCAATTTAATTATGCTTAAACTCTTAAAGGCCTAGCCTTGAGCTAGCCTCTATTTTGTGTCTCTGCTGGAAAATGACATGCCCATAATTACCAGAGTGTATCACTGCAACTACAAGGTCAATTTGAATATCAAGTGATAAGTTGAAATATTTAATTTCCGCCTTAAAAAATAATTACAATTTCAGAATGAATTTCCTTTAGGAATGAGCAAACCATAGAAAAACATCTGGACATTATCTCGTCCAACCTTTTTGCTCATAAAGTAATCGGGGGAGAATTAAACCAAACTATATCCCTTAACTGATGCTGGAGCCTCTTTCTATAGCAACAAATGCTAAAGATTGAAGCTAACATCCGGTTAGACTTCGTTATTTCTTCTATAAACCTACAGCTGATAACACACTCATGTCAGTCAACTTGTTTTTACATTTAATTACTTCACAAAGGAGACACTTTACAACTGACACTGCATATACATTTAATATAAACCTACGTTTAAATATTACCATTCTTGCTTTTTTGGCTAGCTGGAGAAACGTTATGGTTTCTGATAGCGCGCTAAATTCGGCTGCTAGCTTAAACAGTTTGCTGCTAGCTGTAATGTGACTAACCTTTAAGCTCACTTTATCTATTTAAACTAAAACGTTTTCTGACCTTCAAACATCATCAATGTCTTCAAAGTCGAATGACAAAAAGTGGAAACTCTTCCTGCTTGAACAAATAATCCAGTTTTTCCGAAGTTTTGTGCTCCAAACGGCCGTTTTTCAGCCCCATTAACGGTCACTGCGGTTTAATTCGACTGCTGAAGCTCCGCCCACTGCAGCGTTAATCAGCCAATCAGATCATGGCATTCTAAACAGGCGATTCATATAAGAGATTCTGGTTTTTAGCTCCTGCTTTGTTTTGCCTATATAATAAATATTACAAGTACATTTTGATAGGTAACATTATTAATAATAGATATTTTAATGTCGACACCTGACCTTGGAAGGTTAAAAAGATTCCCTTTGATCATATAATAACAGTGTACACAGTTATGACAAGTTAATTATCACTGAAGATCTGAGACAATAAAAATAACGATTAGACCTTTTAGACAAATCTGACTTCACTAAATAATGTTTCAAGTTCAAAGACCTTTTTTAAAAATATTTGAAATGAGCTAGCACTGTAAGGATCAAGTGCAAACTCAAGTTTATAGTGAAGTTTCCTAAAGCAGTTTGCAATGATAAGCTACACAAGTAACAATATTAACATTTAAGATTCTGTTTCTGAGATCCTGTAGTGATGTTTACAGATTGATTAAAGGTCGTTAAACACAAACAAAGCTTGGCCTAGCTTGCAAGTAAACTTAAACAGGTAACCAGATGACACACAATATTAGTGAATTAACAACCTTTTCATGCCTGTAAACATGCACAAAGCATTTCCTCTTTTACCGCTAATTACAGAATGTAAATTTGATAGCATTTGTAATTTTCATAGATGTTTTGTTTAATTAAAAACATGCCTGAGGCTTCACTGCCAGATGCACAAGGCAACACTGAAAAGGGCAAACAAAACACAGTTTGCATGTTGTACTAATTTCTATCCAGCCATATAGACAAACACCAAACGTTAACAACAATAAAAGCATATTCAGGCTGACACTTTTCTCTTTTAATCTTTAGACTGAGCCGTACTTCCTGTCTCTGTGCAGCTGCGTGGGTCCAGCCTGACGGTGCTGCTGGTCTCCTCTCAGTTGAGACTTGCAGCAGACTGATGGGTGTTTCCCACTTCATTCACCATCCACCCCTGCAGCTATTCATTCCTTTTAGCCACTTTAATGCGAGGCGAGGCAGCAGAAAAATGTGTATGAGCGGCAACAGGCTCTACTAGGACAAAATGTGTATTTCTGTGGCCCCCGGCTAAATGCTGGAGGACTCCCCGGGGCTGCTGCTTCTCTCTCTCTATGGGCAGGTGGCTGGTTGTAAAATGGAAGTAAATCATGGAAGAAGAATGGAAAAACTACCTACATATAATTGTTGGAATGGAAACTTCATGTGGGTGACACGAGGCCACAGCAACACGTTGATCACACCGACACAAACTGATCAATCATCTGATCGATTCCCACGTCAAACCAGAATAAATCTGTTAAACTCAATCTGCTTTTCACCAGTTTACATTTCCACATTGCAGTGATGGACTTTAACTAAGTACTCTTACTCACTTCCTGTACTTGACATTTGAGGTATTTGTACTTCTTGATTATGACCATTTCCTGCTGTTATACTCTAATATTACACATTTTACTCACTACATTTATTTGATTACTTTAATCATAAATTACTCTGCAGATTACATGATGCACTCCAGCCGCAACTGCACATTTTGAGATTTGTTTTTTGGCAAAGTACTTCCACTCCAATACATCATGAAGGCAATTATTGTACTTTTACTCTTAACACTTATTTGGTTACTTTAGCTACTAGTTACATTGCAGATTACATGCTGCATCAGAGTCATGGTACATTTATCAATAAATGTGTATTTTTGGAGATATGATTATATTCTTTTTTTTTAACTGATTCAGATTATTGGAGAAATTATAAATGTTGGATCTAATGATCAGCCAGGCGGGTGAACGTGTGGCGTTGATGGAATGTAATTGAGTACAGTAACTTGAATACTGCAAGTGCAGCGTTTTATTCATTCGAGGCTCCGTGTTACCTCACAGATAAGAACACCTGCACGACTCCTGCAGCTCAGTGTGGACGATACTTTGTTTCTCCGGAAGGATTTCAAGGCTCATCGTCATTATTCTGGTGTCAGAAAAACACAAACTACAGTGAGAAACCATCAATAATGTGATCACAGAGACAGTGAAAGAACTGCTGGGTTTCTTCTCTCCTCATTTAAATGTGACCACGTCATGTGTTATTGTTATTTATGTCCTTTCTCTTCTCTTTCATGATGCACAATTATAGGTTTTCTTTGTGTCTGTGGACGACAGTCACTTCTTCTTCGCTGTTTTCTGAGACATTTACATCTGAGCTGTGTCTCTGAACGTTTGACTGCACCGTGTGATTGAACTTGACAAAAGGAAATTAAAAGAAAGAAAGAAATGCAAAGTGATCATTTTCTGAGCTGGATCAGATTATGATGACGACGACAACGAAAACTGTTTATATCAAAGTTTTTTTAATCAGATCTACAGTTTTTATGGTGTAAGATAAAAATAAAGTTGAGCAGGATAAAGGTTTAGGCACTAAACTTCTGTCTCTGGCATGAAAGCAAATCATATTTTGGTCTTTTGTCAAAGTTATGACTCATCTCAAATGATCTGCTTGCACAACAAGCAGCCCGTTCACTCTTCAGCAGAGGGGAAATTAACGTTGCTTTTCATTTTTCTGTCTGATGGTGGACACAGTGTTTTGCAATCGAAACCGTCTCTTGTCCACACAAACAGAGTCTCATCTTTCACACTGACAAACCAGAGAGCTGAGACTTCATTATGTCACGACCCACAAACATGAACCGACTGAACCGGAGGACTCAGATGAAAACCAACAAAATCCATTTGTGTTCCTGATGAAACCTGAAAATGTGACCCGGTCCACCTGCAGAGAATCACACTCACACATTGTGCATTGATCGTGAGCGAATGGAAAATAATGATGTTGTGGTGTGTGTGTATGTGTGTGTGTGTGTGTGTGTGTGTGTGTGTGTGCGTGTGTGCGTGTGTGTGTGAAAGAGATGAATGAAACACCTGAAACGAGTTGACAGGAAGACATTGGTCGGGTGAATATCTTAAACATTAAGCTGGATCTTTTAATACATATAAAAAGGATCAAACTCAGATTACACTTCACATTTTAGGGGATTTTTAGAGGATCATTGAACTTTTTAGCTGTTAAAGTGGTCCTACATGATTGAACCTGAAGAATTAGCCCTCCATTTATTGCATAAAGATGTTGGTGTGAAGTGATTCATATAAAAGGTATAAAGGAGTGTAATGCTTCCTGCCAAATGGAAACACGGCTCCACTGACTTCAGTTAAAGGCCACTCCAACTTATTTTTAGCTGAATTTAATGTGACCGTTAACGTCTTATTCTCTTTTTCATCTTAACTGCATTTTTTGCTGCCTGGTTCAACGAGGAGGTGAAACCTATTTGCGACCTCCAGAAATAGTTTTGTAATTCCTCTTCATAAAACACTTTATTTAATCACCTCGACACGTTTAAGTGGCTGGTTTCTGAGCGGAGCCCATGTGGCCTCTGCTCCACAGGTTTGATGTGTTGATATCTACACTGAGGTCCGAGGTCGTCAGGTTCAGGTCTGCTTCAGTCCCACGAGTCAGAACCAGACATGGAGAATCACGTTCAGTTATTATGAACCACACAACTCCCAGAAAACTGCAGGTCTGCTCCGACTCTCACCTCTTTCGGATCGACGCTGAAGACCTTTTTGTTTGCCTCTGTCTTTCATTGAAGCAGTTTCGAGGCTTTCAAAAGCACTGTGACTTTTATTCTTTAGCCTTCTCTCTCTAAGTCCTCTTTTTTTATGTATTTCAATGTAATTTTATGCTCCTGGAAAGCTTGCCTTGCAGTACAGTTGGGTGTTCCCTGGTTTTACCAGTAGGAGGCAGTACAAGAGAAGTGATATCTGCAGATCTGATTCCTCACTTCACAAACTCTGGCAGCATGTTTTCAAAAACCTTACCTGTTATTCTCCTCTTGTATGCAGAGAGAAACTCCATCTCCTCTATAAAACATGTTCTTCATGCAGCAGAAACACGACTCTTAATGATATTTTACACATTTTGTTGTGTTTAAACACGTCATGACAATCGGTGCAATCAATAACATCCTATCTTATCTAAACCTTTACAGAATACCAGATAAAACAAACCGAGAAACAACAGATAACAGAAAAGAAACAAACACCACGAGAACCATCACACACCACCAGACACCGTTATCGACTTACATACTAAATGGTAAGAATCAGGAATGTAATGTAATGTAAAAGAAACCAGCAGGAACCAGTACAACCAGCTGCAGTGGGAAACATCAGACTGTGATCACAAACTGCAACATGTGATGAAAACAATAGAAACGGCTCAGAATGAGAATCTGTTGTGATCAATTCCCCTGTTTTTTAATCAAATGGACACTGAGAGGATTCTTCTAATGTTTTCTGGGAAGGTCACAGCTTTGATCTATTATTAATTTAACTCATTAAATTCACCATCATCTTGAGGGAGAAAATGCTAATTAAAGGACGAGGGAAGGTTAACTGAGAGGGTTTTTAAGCTTCGCCACAGCTCTGACATGGAAATCAGTGAAAGCTAAAGACTGTGGTGATCTGTGTGTCCTGTCTTCAGTGAGCAACCATGTCATGTGGACAAACACCATCATGGTCAGGAGCCGACAAAAGATTTCAACTCACAACCCAAGTTAAAGGTCCTGTTTTATGCTCATATTTAGGTTTATTTTTGTTATTTTTCTGGTGCTGTCACTGCTGCAGCACCTCTATTCACCCTCTGTCCATTTTAGTGCCTGTCTCTTTAAGGATAGCCCAGACTGCTCTGATTGGTCAGCTCTCACAGGCCTGAGCAGGCACCTCCCACTATGTTCACGCATCGTCTCTGGTGTGGATCGCTGTGACATCACGACCTTACGGACGTCCTGAGGGCTCATTTAAAGGCACAGTTTCTACATACAGGCTGCGTGCATCAAACCTTTAGATACTTTTATTTATCATCATTCCAAACAGACAAGAAATCTCACTGTCTAAAATACACAACCTTTAAATTAAGATTAAAAATAAAGGTTGAATTAAAAGAGTAAGCGGCAGACAGTGGACGTATCCCAGAAAACAGAATTAACATTCAGTTCACCAGCACAGCCTTCAAATGATATCATACCGGAGGTGTTGACAGCTCACGATGACAGAGATGAAATGGTGCGTGGCACCGCAGTCGCAGCCGCAAAACTGTCTTTCAAGAGTGATTTCGGTGGCTCTGACATCAGCACGCTGTGCTGTGATTGCGACGGACGGCTCGATAAATGGAATGTAAAGTGGCTGCTGCAGCGAGCGTGTTGAATACCCAAAAAAACCAGGAGGCAGAATCTGTGAAGGAAGAGGAGAGCACACATGCCCCTGAGATGCCCCTGAGATGCCCCTGAGATGCCCCTGAGCCAGACTGTGGTTGTGCTGAGCAGCTTCCAGTCTGGGAGTTTTTACAGAGAATGGCCGTTAAACTCTGAGCTTTCTTCTTCATGTACAAAATCTAATCTGCTCTCAGTTCCACATCCAGCTAAAGACCAGCTGTCGGCCCTAAACTGAAGAGTTTGAATCGTCCTCCAGAAGCTCGTCTGTTTTCTGAACCCTGTGAATGATGATCATGAAGACGCCTCATCACTATCATTGTCTCTCTGTTCTGTTTTTATTTCTGTGTTTGACTTAAATTCTTCAGTTTTCATTCAGACATTCCTGTGTTCAGTGTCATGTCCTCGTAAAGCTCTTCAGTCGACATTGTTGTTTTTAAATGTGCTCTGGAAATAAACTTGTCTTGACTGATGTTTAGCTGATGACAGCTGCTGAGGTGGTAATATCTCTGTCTGTACATGACAGTCATTAATAAATTGTGGGTCATAATATATAAAATGCTCATCACAAGGCCAAAGCGTCGCCTTCAAATTGCTTCTTTTGTCAAACCAACAGTCCAAAATCCAAAAAACTCTTCATTTACTGTCAGAAATGACAAAGAAAAGCAGTAAATCCTCACATTTAAGAAGCTGAAACCAGAAAAGTTTCAACATTTATGTTTTAAAAATGACTTAAAGCTCATGTAGATTTCATAAGACAGCACAAACTCAGTGTGCATACAGCCTGTACGTATGTTATGTGGATCAATTAATAGCGTGTAAACCTGCACAGCCTTCATGTAAAACACAATTGATGATATGATATTATGACGGGATCCCATTTTCGAACAAATTGAGAACGAAAGCAACAGTTTGAAGGCAGATTTTAAAGAGCAAACACTAAATATGATCTTGACGGCGTTAAGATCAACCTCTGTGATGGAGCGTGATGTTGCTTGGAGACCTGCAGCTCAGCGGGCAGGTCATCGAGTCTTTCCACAGTCGCTCTGCTTCTCTGTTTGAGCCGAATGTGTCTCTACAGGCTCGGAGTCAAAAGCCACTCGCCTGGAATTCTATAAAAATCCACGGGAACGCTCAGGAATGTCGCCCCGTCCTGCTTCTTCTTCACTGGGACACGAGGAGAGGTTGGTGATTGTGACAGAAGAAGTTTGACACTGTGGAGGTGAAAATCAGACTCTGTCTGCGTTTTTAAAGTGGGAACCAACAACCCCAAGCTTTCCAGCTGCTATTATTGTTGGTGCCACGGACGCAAAAACAGCCGGATCGCTTTCTGTTTGCCTCAAAGCTGCGACGACCAACAACACACCAGAAAAATGTGGGTTTATTAACTCATTTAGTCTCAAATGGTGCCAGGCTGCCTCCATTTTCCATTTCGTGCCTGGTGGCAGAACAGAACGACACAGTGAGCGTGAAGTTTATGAACCCATCTCAAAGCAAATGATGTCTTTATTCTATCGCCTTCAGTGTTTACTTCACGGTGATACATAGAATCAAGAAACGCCGTCTTTTGCCAGCTCAAACTGAGGCTGGATAATCAACCTGAATATGAAACAGCTCATCCCGTTCTGCCCTCCTCCTGACCGGCTCTCCACCTTCTCCTGCAGCAGGTCGTGTTCTCGAACCCCTTCGAACGACCTCTCGACTCGGTGAACTCTCACCTTTTTTTTACGTACCTGGTAATAACCATCAATCAGTGAGAGAGTGAGAGTGTTGACGTGAGAGAATGTTAATAATGACAGTGATTTGTTTCGGTCTTTTAGGAAGTATTTCACACGCTGAGGGCTGCAGGAGCCAAATCCAGCTCTGACCCAAAGATTTCATTTCATTTTTGTGCTTTTGCTTTGCCTGGAAATGTCTGCAGGTGTAATAAACGTCTGTTAATGACGCCACAAAACAGATGGATTGAGAATGTGAAATACCATTTTTTCACCCATGGATGTAAAGAAATGGATTGTTCATATTCATCTTCCTTTAATTCAATTCAAACCTGACAGTAAACTGAGAACATGCAGAGACGTGACTGTCTGATAACACACACACGTGCTGCCACCAGCTGGTAACATTACAAACTGCCTCCTCAGTGAACTTTCTCATCAAATGTGCTGTTGAACAAAAGCTGGATGAACTTTACCTCCAATATATTTTAACCCTCGACCTTCATTATCTTTTTTTGCAGCCTGAGTGACAACTTGGAGGAATTGTTGAATCGACAGTCGACAGTCAATCAATCAAATCAAAGTCTTTGATTATTTTATTTGTTTTTCACAAGAAGTCTGCAGCGTGAAGAGATTTCACAAACAAGTTCAAACATTTACAGGTGAAGAAAAGCTCAATGCATCCTATTCTCTACTGCACAGGGGAGACCTGTACGTACTGAGGATGTTCAATCTGTTAATGACACCACGGAAAACTACCATCAGAGCTGCAAGAGGAGCCGAGAGAGTAAAACGCTGCTTCTGACAGACACGTGATGGTTATTGAATCTGGACTCAGCTGCACACACGAGCACAGAAAACTCCAACAAACACACACAAACATGTAGTGATAACAGGTGAAGTACAAAGGTATACAAAAATAATAAAGCAACGGGAGAAAGAAAGTTAAGAGCGACTTCAAAACAAAGTACTTGAGCTGAAGTTGTTGATCTCCCTCCGCAGTCTTCACACTCCTCACTTCCTTTTCTGGGAATCAGACATCGCAGGGAGTGGATGGAAAAGTAAACACAGCCGAGGGAGGGGCACGTGTGTGTGTGTGTGTGTGTGTGTGTGTGTGATACATGCAGGTAATGTGTTTGTGTGTGTGGGGGAGGCAGTGAGGTGGCACACGGGGGTTAAAAGTCCAAACCACCCACCCAACGAAGGAAACACCAACTGTCGGAGCGATGTCAACAACAGGATGACTTCCAGGGTCCGTCTCCATGACAACACAACACAGGTGCGTCTCGACAACACCTCAGCACGAGCACCGTCTTATAAATATATGTACATGTTTCTGTCGGAAACATTTGGTGCACGGTGGATCTTTATCATCGCTTTGGAATAAATAAAAGGAGTTCGGATGAGACAAAAACATCAGTGATACATCCACAGTTGGACTGACAGGTGATATCAGGTGAGACGAGCAAGAAGAAACCACCACGGCTGACACAACACCTCCAGAGCATCTACTTCTCATCAGAGCAAGTGAAGGTCACTCGGTCGCCATTCGAGGATCCCTTCTGCACCGCAGGAACAGTGGATCAAGAATATATTTTATGATCCACCAATAATCATATCATCTCATCATTCTGCTCTCATTCCCACGGCTGCAGCTTGGGGAAGATGGTAATGCTGATGTTTTACGAGGCACAAAAGTGAAAAGCATTGTCGTGCAGCTTGGTTTGGATATTTCGAACGGGCGTGGAAACAAAAAATCCCAGTACACCACTCTCGAACTACGGCTACGAGCTTGAGACCCAAACAGCCACTTTGTCTGGAACAACAATAATGTGTGACGACAGTAGAGACAGAAGCATCGTGTCTGAACAGTGGTGTGCACAGGGGGCCCTGCCATTCAAAAAGTCTGTGCACGCCACTGTGTCTGACTCTGTTGTATTCAAGCCCAAACCTTCTTTGGGCTACTTGACGACGCTATTCAAAACTTAACGAGCCTGTTATTCAGAGTCTTACAGTTAGAATGTTCCTAACGAGGTTCTCTCCTCTTCCTTTACTGTGTTCTTACAGTCGTTTGAAGAGAACCTCATAACCCTAACACTTCATAAAATCTCTACTGTCCTTCCGTCAGGGGTTCTTTCATCGCTCAGTGCTCCGTCTCCTCCATCACCTCCATCACCACCGTTCTGGGTCCCGTCAGGATCAGGTGGCTGACGGTCCGGTAGTCCAGATTCAGAACATTGAGCCCGTTGACCGAAACCACGAACTGACGAACCTGTAAAGTAAAGAAGAGAAAGGTACAGAACGGGATCAGGTCAAAAGGTTAAAAGGAAACATCCAGAGCAAAGAGACACGATGGTTTCATGAGGATTTATAAAGATATGATTCAGAAAACTCTGCTTAATGAGTAAACAGTGTCTGGGTGTTTCAGTAGTGCTTCACTAGATCTATTTTAGTATTCAGTCCAAAACACAGTGTTCAGTGCATATATGGATCCATACTGAGAAGGCAGCCCTATGCCCGCCCTCGAACCGACAACAGCCAATGAGTGATCCTCTCCCCTGAGCCACTAACACACCAGCCTCCAAATGATCGATGCATCATGTAGCCAATTTTATAATCCAAACCATGTCAAACCCACGAACTACATTTCCCATGATGCCTACCTTCATCCCAGCCGCAGCAGCCGGGCCGCAGGGCTCCACAGCCTGGATGTGACACGGCCGGTTCCCCCTCACCACGAACCCCCAACCGACTGCATCGCCCACAATCTGGAGACACACAGAGAGTCGGTCGGTCGGTCAGACGCTCGTCTAAACATCTAAAACACCGTCCAAACATTCAATCCACTGATTCCAGAGAGGAAACAGTTAATGTTTAGTGCCGCAGTTGTGAAATAACGTGAACGTGACGGTGATGGAAAGAAAACTTACTGAGAAACACATAAAGATATCAAACATTTTACTGCACAATGACTACTTTTATCTTTCATATCTTAAAGACGTGTTTGCTGATGACACACTCTGAGTGTTTTCAGTGAGGTTTTAGGACCTGAATACGTCTC
Organism: Spondyliosoma cantharus; assembly: GCA_900302685.1. Taxonomy (NCBI): domain Eukaryota; kingdom Metazoa; phylum Chordata; class Actinopteri; order Spariformes; family Sparidae; genus Spondyliosoma; species Spondyliosoma cantharus. Next base: position 45,523 of record OMLP01045033.1, on the reverse strand, counting down.
CCACCACCGCTGTTGTTGAATAAAAGATGTGGAGGTGTCTTGCTGGATAACGTTAAACTTTAATGTGCCTAACGGAGACGATCCACCTCCTTTTAGTCCTTGAGAAGTGATTAAACTCCTCTTGACTTGGTTAATAGTTCAGCTGTAGA